>JAODAL010014916.1:0-85705 GCA_025379985.1 Phyllomedusa bahiana | reverse complement strand
ATGGTCTCGCTATAATCGATGCTCACTATCGAAAAACCTTATCGAGGGTTTGGCCGACTATCGACAATCCCCCGATGTCAAATACCCAACGTAATCCTCAAAACTAAATATCAGTCTAAGTAAATATTCCATGAAGTGGCTTCTGCACCACTACAGGGAGCTTAAGAGCTTATTGCATATGCTTTAAACATTCAATTCAATTAGAAAACAGTATTTATCAAGCTCCTAAACCTTTCAAGTGGTTTAGGCGACCAACCAAAATGTTGCCATTTAACCCTATGCTTATGCAGTTGATTGAAGCTCTGAATTTCTACTGCTGTAAAGATTAGAGATGATCGAACCCTAAAAATTTGAGTTCAAGTCGAACCTCGAACTTTGAAAAGTTCAGGTCAAAGTTCGAGTTAATTCAAGGGGGAAAAGATGTGGGGGTTTAATTTTTTATACCTATACTTTGGGGGGGGAAGTTTAAAAATATCCATAACAGTACTCCAACACTAGGCCATTATATTAGGCCCCAACACATTGAATGCGCCTAAAAATGTTAGTTTGGGGGCCCCTCCATAAAAAGCATATCTTTGGGAAGTTTTATTTTTAATGGCCTATCGGGGCCCGAAATTGGCACGGAGGGGGCAAAAATTTTCCCTTTAATTGGGTTTATAGGGAAAGGCGCATTACATAAACAAATAATGATATGTTATGACCCCCTTGTGTAATACCCTTGAAAGGTGAAATTACATACACTACCATTAAATTTTGTTTACGTTTGTGCTCCCGATTTGCGCAATCCCCTTTTTAATGGCTTTTATGTTTACAAAGGGAAGGGTTTATATTTGACGCCAGTTTTTTGAGAGGTTTGTCCCTTTAAAGGCCATTTACCCTGATTTAATGACCAAAAAAATATTAAAATACCTTTAAAACGCAAAGTAAAAAGCAAACTTTTAAACTGCCCCCAACAAAAGATGTTCGGTTGGCTCGGGGTTCAAAAAAAAGTGATTTTCGCTCAAAATTTAAACTTTTCTCGAAGGTTCGTCAACACTATTAAAAAATTTATTCTAAAATTTAAACCAAAAATGGAATGTTTGGCCTGGTAACAACATGATGCTTTTCTTTTTCACCTTGGGACAGAAAAAAGCCGCACCCTGATTTATTACAGAGGATGAGTTGGATTATAATGTAGTGATTGGTGCAGTTCAGTGAATCTGTGTCTTCTTATTTTGTTTTCCCGGTAAAAAAGGGAAATTTCCTGGGCAAAAATAGCTCGGAAAGAACTGTTTATTCTCTTTAAAGGGATACCCGGGAAACTTTTTACCTGAATTTACCCGTTCCCCCCAGAGGGCCTGGTATCACCCCAGCTGTTTTTTGGGTTTGGGGGAATTTTTCCCAAAAACCCTACACTTTGGCTTTCCCCCCCCCTCCCCGTTAATATTAAATTTTCTATTTCCTCACATTTCACTGTCCCAAAATTTTTTTTAGTAAAAAATTTTGATTTCCAGCAAAACCTATTAACAAAATTTTGCCCACTATAAATTTCAAAGTGTTTTAAAGAGGAGTACATAAGCCCTGCAAAAAACTGTTAAACAAAAAAAAACATTTTACTCTATACTTTGGTCTCTTTTTTTGGGGGGGGATTTTGAGAAAAATTTCCCAATTTTGGGGGGTGAGGTGAAATTAACCCCTACAGGCCCTTTTTTTGGGTTTTGTAGATGGTTTCAAAAAAAAAAGCATAGTCCCTTTTCAGATGAAATTAAAAATGGAACATGATGAAACAATAATAATTAAAAAGTTGGTGGTGTTTTAAATGGAAGGTCCCCTGTGTCAGTTCTTGCAAAATGTCCCCTGTCCCCCTGGATCCTAGGTCTACACTCGTTTCTTTTCTTTATTCAGGTCCCTTTTCCCCAAAGGTGCGCAACAAACAGTTTCTGCATCTCAGTAACCAGCCCTGTTTCAGGGTGCGATACTCACCAGTTCCACATTGAACCATTGCTACTCACTTTGAGTAAAATGTTCCACAATCTTCTCATTTTTTAAGGGGGATGTTCACATTGACATGCAATTCTTTGAAAGACGGACCTGACAGGCGCGATGGAAACACACAGCGGGGATTCTCATTTTTGAACCCCCTTTCGTGTTCCCCATTGCGGGGGAGTTTATTTTAAAATAAATGCTAATTGTTAGGGGGAGTCTTTGGGGCATTTTTGTTGGTCCCCGAGGGGCCCTCTGAAAAGCGTATGTTCACACGGATGCAAGACGCCATGTGAACATACCCTTACTGTCAGAAATTTCATAGCTCACTTTCTTCATGGCCACAGCTCCTCATAAACTTAGATCAAACTTAGAGGATGGGAGTGGTAGTGGTCACAGGTGGCTATAGATTCTATCCCTAGGAACACTACAGTGAGGAAGAGGTCTGCAGTAGTGTTGAGCGATTTTTATCGACAAAGTTGAAATGGCAAGGTTTTTATTGTGATCGAAATTTCAGATATGCGATAATTTTAAGGTTTAAAATCTGGGCATCATCTATTTAGATCGGCCGCCATTATTCGGCGGCTTCCTTTCATTTTGGCGGCCAGCAAATCAGATTTCAGATAGAGCAGGTGTGGAGGGAGATGTGTCGTGCGACGTCATGACTGGGTGGTGTTATGGTGCGATTGGCTGGAAAAAAATCATCATGACTCATTTCAAATAGAACCGCCTTCCTGTTAGCCTTAGTGTCTTCAGCGTTCTCAAAGGGAATTGGACGTGCGCTCTGGGCCTGTGGCCAAACAGCTTCAGCGAAATTAGTCTATTTTCTGCACAGAGAAACCTCTACTATTGAGTGTGATCCTTCAATTTAGTTAGTTTAAGATTTGAAGATTTTTATGTAGTTAGCTAGAGAATTTTAAAAGCAGCATCTACCGTGTAAAGTCACGGGTGGAGGCGGGGGTGGCCCCGCGGGGGCGAACACAGACAAGCTCTATCTTAAAGAACACTGGATAAAGTTACAAGTCTTAGTGTAGACATTGCACTGCAATATTTTATTATTAACAGTTTGCTATTGAAATTTTTCCTGGATATTGGGCAGCTGAATTATATTGGATACACATCATTTATCTAGTAACTGCGGTCTCTTTGTTAGCTGCAAAACTCCACTTTTATATAATCAGATATACATTTCAGATAGGTGTTCATTTTCAATTTTACCCATTCACCTGTGTTTTGATATATCCACCTTTGCAGTTAAATTACAATCCAGCAATCTTGTAGCAGCAGGTTGTTTGTTGCCAACAAATACCGTGTATTCATAGAAAACAATAAACAGATTACGCGTTTTTTGACTTTTAGCGCACCCAGCTTTGTTTCATTGACGCAGCATCCACGTAAATCTTAAAACAGCATTCTATAGTCACCACATGTGAATTGAAAGGTGATTCCCCAAAATAACGTGTATTATACGAAAAACATAACAGATACGTGTTTTTTGCACTTTTGCGACCCAGCTTGTTCATTGACGCAGCATCCACGTAAATCTTTAAACACAGCAATTACTATAGTACCACAGTGTGAATTGAAAGTGCAACAAAAATTACCGTGTATTATACGATAATAAACAGATACGTGTTTTTGACTTTTGCGCACCGAGCTTTGGTTACATTGACGCAGAGCATCCACGTAATCTTTAAAACAGCAATTCTATAGTCACCACAGGTGAATTGAAAGGTGCAAACAATACCGTGTAATATACGATAAAAAATAACAGATACGTGTTTTTGCACTTTTGCCAGTCCAGATTTGTTGATAGGACACCTTGCAGTTAAATTTGAATCCAGCATTGTGTTTTGATTAGAGGGATTTGAGAACTAGCCCCTGTGATTTGCCGTTCATTTATAAGAGAATACCAAAAAACTATTCATAACTCCTCAAATATTTATATTTCTTAAACATGGAGCGAATGCAGGTGGTAATGCGAGCAAAGAGGGGGGTAGTAGTACATGGAGGTTAGAGGTACGATAGAAGGTGCTCCTTCCAGTGCTGGTGACAACACGCAGCTCATGCCAGCGGGATCGTCAGATGAAGGACCATCAGGCCTGTCATCGATGGGTCAGGGCCTGTGTATCTAAGTACACGAAACATCGTCGCCAATCTGTTCTTCAGTGGTTAATGCAAACCTGCATCTAGCAGTCTTTACTCCTCACCTCCCGTCATGGCCCACAAATGAGTTCATCAAGCCATTCATCAGCATCAGTTCAAATGAAGCAGCCCAATGTCAACTGGTAACCACCACTGTGGATAATCCATTGTCTGAAAAACTTTTTGTTGAAAAAATGCTTTTGGGGGTCAAAAGGCATGTTAAAAGATAAGGGAGGAGGATTTAGCCCTGCCCCCTGACCCCAGTTCCTGATCCCCTCAGAGGAGGTGAAGGAACCCGGTCATCGGAAAAACCCCGGGCGGTCCCCCAACCCCTTGCTTTCCCCTTTCCCCCTTTTTACCCCGAAAGCTTCTGTTGCAGAAAGTCAGGACGACCAAGTCATGTTTTTGATGAGGATGATGATGACGACTTTGCGGATCCATCCGGGGGTCTTTTTCCGCAAATTTTTGCTTGCGAGCGCTTCATCATGGACGGGGGGAAAGGGAGATGGGGAAAGTGTAAATTTCGGGTCCCCCCACAAAAAGGGAGAGGGGGGTCGCAGAAGCCCGCTGATATAATTCCGCCACCCCACGGCCAGGAAAACCCCCGCCCCTCCCTTATCCCGTCAAAAAGGCCCAAAGGACCTCTCAAGCCTGGGCCTTTTTTGAGAAAAGCCTCTGTTTATCACCAGCGATGTCTATCCCCGTTTCCGTAACCCCATAAGTAGAGGAAAGGGAAAAATTAAGTGGTTAACCACCACCAAACTTTGTCTAGTCACATGCACGATTGCATGATTTTAAATGGGGGGCCCATTTGGGGAAAAAAAAGGCCAACCGACCCGGGGCCCCCAAAACCACTGTCAACCCTCTGTCTCCCCCCTCCTCCTCCTCCGCCACCACCAAGCTTTCCCAATTCCAAGGGGGCGGGGGGGGGGGGCCCCATGTCTCCCCAAGTCATGATCAGGGATCAGCCTCGGTTTTCCCCCCCAAACTGTCGCCCCCAAAGGTACCACCGCACCACCAGAGACCCCCCTTTACCCCCCCCCCCCCCCCTTCCCCTTCTGCCATTTTTGAAAAACCCCTCCCCCCCCCACCCCCCCCCGCCCCCCCCCCCAGAAGGGCCCAGTCTAAGCAAGCCACCCTTCTGCTTCCGGGTTTGGGGAGAAAGAAAAAACCCTTTTTTAACCCCAAAACCTTCCAAAGCCAAAAGGGGGGAATTTGGGCATTCCCGGTTTTTTGGGCCCGGGAAATGTTCCTTTCCGTTTTGGGGGACACGGGAGGGGGTTCCGCCACGTCATGGCCCTGCCTCCCCCCAATCCCAAGATGCCGAGAGGCATTTCTTTCCCAGAAAAGCCATCCCTGCCAGGGCCAAACCCCAGTTTTTAAATCAAAAATTTTCCCAAGCGCGTTGTCTCCCTTCTGCCCCCGGGGAAAAATTCCAAACTCACCCCGACACATGGATTGAAAGCAGGGCCCAAAGGCCGTTTAAAATCTCTGTAAACAGCTCATTTGGGGTGATTTGGGTGGATTTGTCTCTGGGGGGGGGACGTTGGCTCTCAGGCTCGGGAAACGCCCCTTAAAAAAAGCAGGGATGGTGTGGGGCTTTTTCCCCCCAAGGGCCCTTTGGGTTTGGGCACACAGCCCAGAGACACCAGGCCGTGTTAAAATTTAAATTCTCCCTTTGGGAGACCGTCCACACACAGGTAGGGCTGGGGGGACGGGCTCTCCGCAACGGGGCCCGAGGGGCTGGAGGGTGACAAAAACCCCTTGTCCCCGGGCAAGGGGGTTTGTGCGATAATGGGCGAAACCCTGCTGGCCCCCCTTTAAAATCGGTGGGGTGGAGCAAAATCCCTTCCCCGGGCCCACATGTCATGCCCTTCTTCGCCCCAGTTTTTTTCTAAAGAGTACCCGGGGGTCGGGACTCCCCTGCGAAAAAGGGGTTTCGAGGTCGGGAGTTCGCATTCCGGGGTTCCGAACCCTGATTCGTCCCCCCCTTTGGCTGCGTTGCGCGTCAGCTCGGCCTCCCCCCCAAACCCCGTCTCATTGTTAAACGTGGAAACCCGTTTTGGTTTTTCCACCCCCACAGGCTCCAGCGATTGGGGGAGCGCGAAATAAAAATTACGCATTTACGAAGTGACACAGGGCCCGGGCCCAAGCAGGGGTGCGGACCTGGGGGTGTTGGGGGCCCCCGAGAGGGGTGGCGGGTGAAAGAGTCGGGCACACCCCTTGCCAGTTTTAAAAGAAGCCCCCAAAAAAGGTCATTTGCGGACTTTTCCCCCTTGTAGCATGAGCATTTTTGGTGATTTATTTTCTGGAACGATCGTTGGACCTCTGAAAAAAATCGGGTTTCCCCCCAGCAAAGGAGGAGGAAAAGGACAAAATTTTGCAGCCAGGGGCCTTTTTTCCTCCTTTAAATTTCCAAAAGGCCCAAAAACATTTTTCTAAATATTATCGGTCTTCATTAGGCAGTGGTTCAGGGTCCGGGGGCTAGTGCAAGGGGGCACCTAAAGCTTCGGGGTTTGCATCATTGAGGCAAGTGGGGTTTGTGTTAAAAGCTGTGCCAGAGGAAGGGAAGGAGGGGGAGGGGGAAAGGAGGAGGGGGAGGAGGTTTTTCTAGACACCAACTTCCCCTGCCGGGGAAAAGGGGGGTTCCCGGTAAAATTTGGGGCCCAGATGGGGAAAGTGAGTTGGCTATTCCCCCTCAACCCAGAGGTTTTGGGAACTAAAGGGCCCCACTCTCACATGAGTCTTGGATGCCCCCAATTTTCCTCCAACTTGACCCTTTCGCATTAAGGCCATAAAAAAGGGAACAACAGTTACTGGGTGGCCCCCCTCCTGGATCCCCGGTACAAAAAAAAAAACCACATTTTTCCTTCCACCCCCCCCAAATAGAGAGAAAAAAATGGGGAAATGGAGCCCCTTGCGATTGATAAACCCTGGGGGACCTTTTGGGTTTCCCTGCTTACTTCTTCAAAAAATCAGGGGTTGGAACGCCAGCACGGGGGGAAACAGCAGTAAGTCCCAATTTGCGGGTTGCGGAAAGCGGGGGGCGCGGGCAGGAAAGGGTGGAAAACAACAACACCCGAGACCCAGCAAGCCCATGGTCCCGGGACAATCTGCGCCCTCAACACCGATTTTTTTTGTATGTTTTCCCCGGGACCCAATAGATTTCCCTGGGTACCCAAAAAGGGAAACGAACCCCCAAACTGGCTCGCCACGCCATAGAGGTGTTTTTCCCTCCCAAAGGGGCCCAGCGCCCAAAATCTGTGCCCCCTTTCAGAACAGCCGGAGGAGTCTTTAAAAGGACAAACGCACCCGGCTTTCCACAGAAAAAGGGGAGGGTTTGATTTTCATCAAGATGAATCAGGCAGTCTCTGATGATGTTGGGCCCCCCCAAATTTCCCAGGGCACCGGGTTTTTTGGGTGGCTTCTTCCCATTCCTCTTTAAAAAAGAAATGGTCCTCTTGAAAAAAAAAAAAAAAAAAAAGGGGGGGGGGGGGGGGGGGGGGGGGATTTTTAAAATGATCCCTTTCTTTCTTTCAATTTTTATTCCCGAAATTCCCCCAAAAGTTTTGCTGGTTTTTTCTGTGGGAGACTAAAAGGGAAACCCAAGGGTTTTATGACAAAACCATATTCCCCTTTACTCCCCTTCATTTTATTTTTTCCATTTTTCAATTGGGTTTTTGGGGGGATGTTTTCCTCACAATTTTTTAAAATTTGGGTGAGAAGTTTAAAAATTAATAATTTTTTGGGGTCATGTTGCGTTGAGATAAAGCATAATCTTTGGGCCTTTGGAACAGAAATGTGGCTTCCCAAATTTTCAATTTTTTTCCCCTCACAATTTTTAAAAAAGTGGCTGGGGAAATCATATTTTTTAAATTTTTTGGGGGCATGTTTGGGTTTTGGATAAGCAAAAAATCATGGTCCTTTGGAACAGAAATGGGGCTTCTAAATTTGGGATTTTTCCTTCACAAATTTTTTTAAAAGTGGCTGAGGGAAAAATTTTTAAAAAATTTTTTTTTGGGGCATGTGCTTTGAAAAAATTTCAGGGAATATACATTTCCCATTCTAAAAAAAGTTGTTTCAATTGACATTTTTCTTCACAAAAATTTTCAAAAAAGGGGTCATTGGGGGATTTTTTTGAATTTTTGGGGGATTTTTTCTTTTAAACTGCAAACTATACTACAGGTCCTTTTTCTAAAAAATGTTGTTTCTAACAGACATTTGTTCTTACAAAGGTCAAGAGTGGCTCCAAGGGTTATTTGGGTTTCTGTCAAAAAAACCCGGAATAGGTTTGGACCTGTTAATGGACACATTTGCAAAATGATTTTTTTTGCAAGATTTTTAACATTTAATCAATCCCTTTATTGAGACAACCCAAATTTTTTTTTTAATTTTAAAAAAGAGAAACAAAGACATGGGGGGATTCCATTTCCCATTTTAAAAAAAGTGTTTTTTTAGAATTTTAAAATACTAAAAAAACTTGCAAAAGGGGAAAAAAAATTTGTTTTAAAAAAAAATTTCCCCTTTAATTGTACAAGGGAGGTACAGGAAAAATTGAAACCGTTTAGGGTTTTTCCGAAGGGCAAGGAGTTTTGGAGCACGGACAGAGAACAAAGGACAGAGACCCCTTTTTTCCCCCCGCACGTTGAGGCAAAAAGAAAAAAAATAAAGCCAAGATAAAGGGGCCCCTGGGTTTTAACAGGAGCGTTAACCCCCCAGTTTTTTCCAAGTGAAGCTCCAAATTTGGGCCACATCCCTACGGAGGGGCCAAACCCCATACCCAGGTATTGAATTGTACTTTAGGAAGGGTGGAGTTTTTTCCCCATCTTCCCTTCCCCCCTCGCTTCACACGACAGTTTTTTGTTTCTTGGGGGTTCCTTTAGGGCATTTTTAAACCCGCGTGTTAATGATGACCCGGCCCCCGCCTGGGTTTCCCCACCGCACCCCTGTAACTTTCCCGGCCCCAAAGTCCAGTGAAAAATTTAAAAAGGGGTTGAAAGACTCCTTTTTCCCCGGTTTTTTTTAAAATGTGGGGGGCCTGCAGGTTTGGGGGGTCATGCTGTGGCCCAGGAAGGGTTTAGGGCAATGTCCCTGAAAAAAAAAAAATGGTTGGGGGTTGAAAGACCCCCTTTTTTTTCCCGGGGACTTTTTAAAAGTGGGGGTCATGGGAGGGGTTTGGGGGGTCAAACTGTGGGCCCCGGGCAGGTATAGCAATGTCCCCTTTAAATTTAAAAAAAGGGGGGTTTAACAGACTTTCCTTTTTTTTCCCGGCCTTTTTTAAATTTGGGGGGTTTTTGCAGGTTTGGGCTAAAGCTGTGGTCCAGGGACAGGTTTAGTCAATGTCCATTTTAACCAAAAATTTTGGGGGGGTTGAAAGGGCCCTTTTTCCGGGACTTTTTTTAAATGGGGGGGTCATGGGAGGTTTGGGGCTCATTTGCTGTGGCCCCCAGGGGGAAAGGTATACATTTTCCCGGAAAAAATTTAAAAGGGGGGGTTGAAAAAACCCCCTTTTTCCCGGGACCTTTTAAATGTGGGGGGCATGCAGGTTTGGGCTCATGCTGTGGGCCCCGGCAGGTATAGTCAAAGTCCAGGAAACTAAAAAAGGTGGTTGAAAGATTTCCCTTTTTCCCTGGGCCCTTTTTTAAATGTGGGGGGCATGCAAGGGGTTTTTTGGGTCATGCTGTGGCCCGGGACAGGGGAAAGTTTTAAAGTCCATTTTAAAAATAAAATGGTGGTTAAAGACTCCCTTTTTTTTCCCGGCACTTTTTAAATGTGGGGGTTTTATGCAGGTTTGGGGGTCATGCTTGTGGCCCGGAAAGGTATAGGGCAATGTCGTTGAAAAATAAAATGGGTGGTTTTAAAAAGGGCTCCCTTTTTCCGGCACTTTTTAAATTTTGGGGGGTTTTGCAGGTTTGGGGGGTTGTTTGGCCCAGGAAGGTTTAGTTAATGTTTCCCGTTCAACTAAAATGGTTTGGGGTTTAAAGAAATCCTTTTTCCGGGGACTTTTTAAAAGTGGGGGTCATGCCGGTTTGGGGCTCATGTGTGGCCCAGGAAAGGGATAGTTCCCTTTTTCCAGTGGGAAAAAAAATGGTGGTTGAAAAAACCCTTTTTTTCCCGGGATTTTTAAATTGGGGGTTTTGCAGGTTTGGGGGGCCCCCGGGCAGGTTAGTAATGTCCCGTTCAACTAAAAAGGTGGTTGGGAAAAACTCCTTTTCCGGCACTTTTTTAAAAGTGGGGGGTCTTTCGGTTTTGGGGTCATGCTTTTTGGCCCAGGGACAGGTATAGTCAAGTCCAGTGAAACTTTAAAAAAGTGGTTTTTAAAGGGCTCCTTTTTCCGGGAACTTTTTAAAAAGTGGGGGTCATTCAGGGTTTGGGGTCATTTCTGTGGGCCCCAGGGCAGGTTGTTTAAATTTTAAATGAAACTAAAAAGGTGGGTTGAAAAACTCCTTTTTTTCCCGGCACTTTTAAAAATTGGGGGGTTTTTTTGCAGGTTTGGGGCTCATGCTGTGGCCCCGGGCAGGTATAGTCAATGTCCCCCGTTTAATTTTTAAAAAGGGTTTGAAAGGGCTCCCCTTTTTTGGGGGAAATTTTTTAATTTTGGGGGAAAATTTCAGGTTTGGGGCTCATGTGCGGGGCCAGGACAGGGGAAATTTAATGTCCATTCAAATTTAAAAAGATGGTTTAAATTTTTATACTGGGCCCTTTGGGCCCTTTTTTTTATTTGTTTGGGGGGATGCGGTTTTTAAGGGTCATTTTCTGTGGTACAAGACAGGGGTAGTGAATGGTGTGTGATTTTTTTTCTGTAGCTTTTATAGCCAAGTGTTTTGCCTAAGATGTAGCAGGTATCCAAATTTTTTCGTTGTGGCTGTTAATTCCGCTTTTCCAGCCCTGTTTTTGGGGGTAAAAATTAAGGTGTTGTTGCTTCCCATTGGGCTTTAATGGTAATTCGGAGAAAGATTGGGGCCCATCGACTATCCCCAAAAAAAATTATCGATGGTTGGCCCCAATATCATCGATTTTCGATAGCCAAAGAAATCGTACAACACTTTAAATTTTAATTATTAAGAATAAATTGGGCCCCGACATTAAATATATTAAAAATTAAAATGTTCCTCAAAATAACCAACACACAGTCATAATGTCTTAAAACCCCTTTTCAACAAAAATGATTTTCACCCCCTAAGTGAAAAGGGAAAAAATTTTGGGGAATCTCTTGGGCATAAATTTCCCCCACAAGATTCACAGATTGCCACTGAAATTTTCCCCATCCACCCCCTCCATGGGCAATATCATGGAATGGTGGTTTTTTGAGGGCCCTTTAGCCCCCTCCTTTCTGTTTTAGGGTGCCCCCCCAGATGCCCAAATTTGGGTTTAGGGGTTTGGGGACATTCTTGGCCAGTCCCGCACCTTTAACTTCATTTTTTTACCAAGCCATTGGGCTTGGTTTAAGGGGGTGTTTGGGGGGTTTTTTCATGTTGGAATACTGTCCTGCTGCCCAGGGAAAGAGGGTGCATGCTCTTTCTTCATATGCACAGTACATGTTGGTACCTTTAAGGTTTTCCCCCAATGAAATTTTTACCCCCACAGCCGACAGATCTTTTAGTCCCCAAATTATGAAAAATTTACCACTAGCTTTTACTGTAGGGAAGTACACTCGTTTTTTTTTACTCCCCGGGGGTTGCCCCCCACACTTCCCCTTGGGCAAAATCTGAACCAAATACGTTTTTTTTGGGTTTTTCATTCAAATTTAAACCATGTCCTTTCCCCACTTGTCTTCAGCAATCCTTGTTTTTTGGGGTTTTTTATGTATCATCCTTTGCAGAAAACTTCCCTTCTGGGACGACAGACATGCAGGGCAATTTTGGGGGTTTCAAAAGTGGGGAGTGTATGGTCTGAGCAATGGGCAGGCTGCTCACCCCAACTCCTTTAAAAAAACCCCTGAGCATTGGTTGGGAAACACTCATATGTTATTTTTAAAAGACAGTTCATTTTTGGATATGTGTTTAGCAAAAGTGCACCAAATTTCTTGGGGAGGTCTGTTCCCAGTGGAATCTGTCTTGTTAAACTGCTGTATCGCCTTGATCACCGTGTTGTAAATCAATTTCAGGGTGTTGGCAATCTTCTTGTAGCCTAGGCCATCTTTTAATAAATAAACAATTCTTTCTTTCAGATCCCCCTACAGTTATTTGCCATTAGGTGCGATGTTGAACTTCCAGTGACACATAAGGGAGGGAAAACACCAAATTTAACCACTATCTCCCCATTCACACTTAAGACCTTGTAACACTAACGAGTCACATGACACCGTGGAGGGAAAATGGCAAATTGGAGATTGGAGACAATTAGTCCATTTTCACTTAGGGGTGTACTCACTTTCACTGCCAGCGGTTTAGACATTGATGGCAGTTTCTTGAGCTTTTTTGAGGGCACATCAAATTTACACTGTTATACAAGCTGTACACTGACTACTTGGGGGGGAGGGACAGACTGGTGCATGAAATTGGCAGCTACTGGTTGACGACAGTGCTACTTCCATATTTTGTGTCTCTTTACAGTAGATAGTGATTACACCTGGAGGCCTTCTTTAGAGCCCCAGCTGCCATGATAACTGAATGGCCCATCATGGTCAGACTTTGCAGGCTAGATACAGAGCAGCACTCAGAAGGGAATTAGCACCATGCAACATTTGGGCCCACTTTAGTAATATTTACTGCTTTGCGCCATAAATTAAAAAGGCTCATAAATCTTAAATTTTTTAATCCCCAAGAAGTGACCCTTTTTTAAAAACTAATCTTCCCTTTGTATTGTGGCCATTGTAACAACCCAAACAATTTGCACCAATGAATGAACAATTTGGTTGCAAAAATGCCATTTTAGGGCAGAATGTTTCATTACAAGTAGGCACTATTCGAGAAATGCCTTGAAATATTTCTTATGTCTTTTCACTTGGTATTAGTATTACCCATAGGTGTTTTTTCTTTCTCTTTTTCAACTTCATTAAACTTTAATAAATCAAGATGTAAAAATACAAAAAAAGGGTAAATAGAAGTACAATTCATATAAATGACATGACATTGAGATATGAGCAGCAGAGAAATAATCATACAGTACAATGGAATCACATTTAGTTGTGATTACATTATAGACAAAGATCATGGTTTTAATTGAGTACGATATATGATGCAATATTGTACAAGTATAAGCATAGCACAGCATGGTAAAAATACTTTCTATGGGAGGTCTGAGGTGAGCAGTGTGTTTGGCTGTACTCGAAAATTCAGTAGAGTAGATTGGAGAGTACTGCACAAGCACCACTGATTCTCCATTCTGAACAGAGACTCCCGAGATAAGTATAGGGCCCAGTGGCTGGACCTGCACCTATCAATTTGCCATCAGTGTATAAGATGGGATTATCCCGTTAGAGCTGAGAGCCAATGAGCTTGAGATGACAGAAGAAACAGAAGAAACCTAGAAACCTATAAAAAAATACTTAAATTCACAGACAAGAGTAGAGAGATGAGTATAGGAAGACATATTACACAGGTGGTTTTTGTCTATTGTATCAAGACATACCAGGACCAAAAAGGGAAAAACCACAAAGTGGACTTTAGGGCTCAGTTTTGGTTGAATAATTTACAGGCAATATTTTGTGTTTGCAGAAGCTCTGAGATGCCAGAACTTAAGTAAAATCCTCCCACAAACGAAGTCATTAGTTGACAGCCCTCATGAAATTCATCTAGAGGTATAGTAGCAATTTTAGTGTCACCCCTCACTGTAGTCATTTAGGGATATAGTTTTTAGGGCTGAAGTAATTTTATTTTTAAAGTGACAGTATCCACATAAGACAAATAGCATATAAAACATTAAAATAGCATATAAACATTCTGGTGACTCAACACTATTGAGCTGATCAGTATAAGAGCAGACTACTAAATCAACACTTCTCCCAAATGACCAGTATAAGAGCAGGTTGCTGAATCAACACTTCTCCCAAATGACCAGTATAAGAGCAGGCTGCTGAATCAACACTGCTCCCAAACAAACAGCATGAGAACAGTCTGGTGATTCAACACTACTCCAACTGACCACTATAAGGCTATGTCTACACAACATACAAAAACGATTGTATTTTCAGCGGTTTTAGGAACTACTGAAAATCCAATTGTTTTACAAGTCCATAGAATTTAAGAGAAAAACATCCTGTAGTCTACACAGGTCATTTTTTTTTCAGATCGTTTTCTGGTGCCGGCAGTTTTAGGAAAATGTTGAAAAACCCAGCGGTGTCTTTCCATTAGTTTCCTGTACATTCAATAATGTGGGCGGACCGTGGCTTTTGCACAAAATATGACAAAAAAACGCAGTCGTGCATTGGACAAAAAGCTGTCTTTCCGACGGTTTTTGTACTATACTGTGTGGCCCTAGCCTAAGAATAGACTGCTGAATCAACACTGCTCCCAAACAAAAAGCATGTAGTCAGTCTGGTGACTCAACACTACTCACAACTGACCAGTATAAGAGCAGTCTGCTGAATCATTACTGCTTCCAAACAACCAGTATTGGAGCAAACTACTAAATCAACACTGCTCCCAAATGACCAGTATAAGAGTAGACTGCTGCATCATTACTGCTTCTAAACAACCAGTATTGGAGCAGTCTGGTGACTTCACACTAGTCCCACCTGACCAGTATAAGAGCAGACTGCTAAATCAATACTGCTCCCAAACAACCAGTATAGGAGCAAACTAGTGATCTAAAGCTCCCTGCTCACTGATCGGCAACTTACTGCAACCCCGTTGTAGTTGTTAGATAAAAGTGGTACCCTTCCTACTCAGAGGATATTCTCTGTCACAGGTGGCATTGCTACCTATCAAAAATCCTATGCAGATGGCAGTCTAGAGATAGGAAACAGTAGGGCAATTCTGATGTGCATTTCACTTTTTCTTCAAGGAGTAATAACATTTGATGTCTTGGTAGTTGTCACTGTAGATGTCAAGTGGTCACTGTAGGGAGAAAGTGATCAAGTAATATGGTGGCAAGTGGGGTCAATTGTTGCTATTCTTACTAGGTTTAGGCTTCTGACATGGCTTTTCTTCAATATAGACCAGCTCTAATAAGCTCTCTGACAGAAGAAAGCTTATTAGAGCTGGTATGATTGTAAATCCAGCCAAAGACACTATGATTTTCCAGTTAGTAGTGACAAGCTAATGACGGCAATTGTGAACTTGAGACAGCTCCGACAGGTCCCATGATGGTGAGGTCTGCTTGACAGCTATCTATTACAGTTACATTTGTGGTGGGTCACTTGACATGGCAAGAGTTCAATGTTATGATATAACTTTGGGTTGCAGTAAAGCACTCAAAATTCAGATATGCAGGTACGTTGTATTGTGGGAAAGAATTAATGTGTGAAGGGAACTCTGTTTACAAGAACTTTTACTGTTTGCTTCTGTAAATTGGTCTTTCCAATATTTTGCGTTTGATTTCTTGAGCATAGTGATGAGTAAATTAGTCTGTTTTATGCACATTATTGCGAATCACTGTAGTCTTATCATGCCTTATAAATCTGGCTCTGTCATTATACGTTGCTTTCTTCTCAGTTATTGAATAATTATGATTTTAGGGTCTTGAAAGTAGGACAAAGGTCTATATGTAGCTGTTTCCATGGCAATTCTAAATGCTTAACTTTCCCATGGCAATACTGAAAAGCAACTTGACTTTGAAACACAGATTTATTTTATTGATTTCAATTTTCGCTACTGGAGTGGACTGCTTGATTTATCTGACAACAAATGATTTTCTGCTCTGCTTCTCTGTGTTGTGAAACTACTACCCCTACTCAGTCCGGGCCAAGAGCAATAAGAGATTTGCATTTTCCAAACAGCTGAAGTCATTATAAAAATGTCTCCAACTGTTTCTGATTGGAAGAGACACTCTAGTCAAATGCTTACAAACCCTCTAATATGTCTACATTAGTCAGGTCCAACTTGACAGAAGGGCTCATTCAGTCAGCACCAAACAGTTGTATCCCTACAAAATGCTACGCATTTTGTTTTCATGGAGAACCAGACACAGACAAAAACATAACTATGTGTGTATTATGACTGCACCAAGGGAAATGGTGGTCTCCCATTAATAGTAAGCAATCACTAGACTTTGCTCATGAAGGTTCAAGGTAATTTTTTTGTTTTTTGCTCTCTAGGTCTTTAGTCACTTATTTGTAAATCATTCTGATAACATTTAGTGAACTAGTCTTGACACAACTATAAATCTGCAAGCAGCAGAATTAAATTATCTGTTAATAACAAGCATCAAGCATATTGCAAAATACCTTTATATTTAGAGATATTTCAAAATATTCGTAATTTCACAAAAACTATAGAACAGCCTCCAATATAACCACAAGGTTTTGGAATTCTCCCTTTCAGTTACAGAGTAGTGCTTTGCTGAACTTTCTTCTACTGTGTTGTCACATCAAAATTAAATTCCTTTATATCATTGTTAATGAACATACTCATACACATTAGATTACAAATTGATGAAAACTCATAATTTTAACCAAAATTTAACAGCAAATGATTGTTATATAAAAAGAAGCCGCATTTGATTTTTCTTTGTCTGATAGACAAACACAAGATCTTTTATGAACAATCGTTTAGTAAAGAATGTTGTTAGAACATTCCCAGAAAGAACTTTCATTGTTCACCATGTGTCATCGATCATGTCTGGCCAGTTTAAACAACTGTGATAGCTAATATGGACTACAATGTGCTTAGCTGTATCAGCAAAAGCTTTGTTCACCAGATGATCATTTGTCTAATGCTTGTTCAACCTTTCACCTACTGCTATGTTATGTGTAGGTATATATACTCACTGACTGAGGTTAAACATAGTTTTAATCTTCCATAAATATAAAAACACTTAAACCCAGTCTGGTACTCAAAAAACAGAGAGGTCCAAACATCAATATAACATGAACCAGTTAGAGAGATTCAGGTACATAATGCATGTTATAACCGTACATATTTTTGTCATTCATGGTTAGTTGTCTCCTCTGGGTCTTGTGGTGCTCTTCCAGTCTCTGGACATCCAGTACTCCCATATACAAATAGAATTCAGGAGAGAAAAATGGTTTGAGAGGAGTTACGGTGCCATACTGACCCTTTGATACTCCTATCAGACCCTTTACGGGTCAAAACGGGGTAGTCTCCCTGAAAAGAGTGGCCCTGTATCCTGGAAGACTCACGCTATACAACCCTAGGTTCACCCATCTTTCAGATAGCACCTCCACATAAAAAAGTACACATGTATATACATATACAAATATAATTGAGCACTTTAAATCCCAACACGTTTCCCTTCCATTTGTGAGAAGGTTCATTAGTGTAATCCAAATATTAAAGAAGGAAATACTCCCACATTACTAAGTAAAAAGGTACAAGCCACACTGGGCTCAGAGACCACCTCTGATGTAGGTCCCACCCTTGAGTCGTTATTTTTCTCCCTATGATATTTTCTGTGTTGATTTGTGTTTTTTCTGTGCAGCATGTAGCCTCCACTCTTTGAAGCCCAGCAGCTGTATTTCCTATTGAACATCATTTCTCTTCGCCATGTAAAACTACAAGTCCCAGCATACTTTGCATGCTTTTTCTATCGTCTTCCCACCCAAAACCAATCTTTTATGCCCCATATTTCCTCCTTTATGATTAAAGGGGTGTTGCCAAGAAGTGAGTTCCTTACCTAACAGGCTGATACTCCCCTCTGGAGGCCTGAAAAAAAGGGGCGTTGTGTTTCTGTGTTTAAAAAAACAAGTAACTCCTCTGTGATGTCATCACTCCACCTCCCATGCACGTTCCTGATACTCAGTCTCTGAAGTTGAGCAAACATTGTTTTGCTAATCCACAGAGGAGAACTGTATTGTGCACAAGCTATATGCATTTTTATTGCTCCCTCTTATTTGCTCAGAAGAGAAGATAAGCTCAGCAGGCAGCCTTCTTTCATTGCTTCACTAATGGCTTCAGGGGAAGAGGGAGGGGGCTGAGTGGGGAGCGTCTGCATGTTTACTCAGATAATTACATCACAACCAGTGGATTCTCTATACAATAGATACAAGATCTTTCTCCCCAGTCAAAGCTCGTTCATGTTCCCTGCCATCAGATAAGAAGTGCAAACAACACAAGCATGGCCAGATCAGCTCCTGTCAGCTCCTGATCATGTCTAATGTAAACTTTCAGGAAACCAAGGGCATCTTAGTCAGGCTGTAGCTCTCAGAGGCTTCACTTTTTTTGATGACATATATTCAGAAAAGTGATTAAATACCCATTTTGGAGGATCCCACTTCAACATTAGATCATGGCAAAACCCCTTTAACCTCTCACTTAAGTTATGCTGCTTTTGCTGAGGAGGGAACAAGCTAGTGTCAGACATGCTGTTTCCCGTGATGTGTCCCTAATTCTTAAAATACAGTAGTTTCAGAGCATTTACTACTCAAATCTTGCAGTTTGCTGCCTGCTCTGCCAGAGATGAGTCCAGTTTATTCATTAGCGGGTATTAGTCCTGTCCACCCACAGCTAGCCTCGCCCACCCGCTAATTAATAAACTGGACTTATTTCTGGCAGAACAGGCTGCAAACTGCCAGAAGTGAGTAGTAAATGCTCTGAAACTACTGTATTTTACAGAATAATTGACACACCGCTAGAACCAGCATGTCTGTCACTAACTTGTGCTGCCCTCAGCAACGCAGTGTTACCTATGTGACAGGTTCCTTTAAAAGCCTTGGAAGGCAGATACATAGGGATGTGCCTTCAAACACTGGACTGAAAACAGCTAAACTCATTTGGTCACCTCATCTCCTTGGCGGGGACACAAAGCTGTTTACAACTTTTGAATTTTTTTTTAGACATTTTAATATTTTATTAAACTTTTTTGAAATGTATTTTTAGTCCCACCAGGTGACTTAACTATACGATTGTTTGATTGCTAGCATAATACACCACATTACCTCTGTATTGTAGTGTATTATGCATGTTAGTCTAACGCTGACAGGCATCTTAATGGGTACAAGTCCTAACAGATGTACTAAAATAGCTTACCTAGAGAACCTTCATCAGGCCTTTGGCTCCCATAAGAACCCATCGCCATCCCACAATTGCATCCTATTAAGGTTCATAGACTTTCCTCTGTCAAACGAATTAGTTACTGCAGTCACTATTGCCAGTTGCAGCAGGAGCCCAGAAATGGCTATTTGCCAGGCTCCTGCTGCTGATCCAGATACGATGGTGGTACATGAAGATCATTATGATATGTATCTATTATGGTGCAGGAAGTGACCCCTGCTGATAATAGATCTATACGGTATTTCAAGTCTAGTCAAAGAGTACTCTAATAGAATTTAGGTGAAAGAACCGTGTGTTTTTTAGAGCCCAGGAGGGCATGTGTTTTTTTTCTCTGCATTTATTTATCCTTGCTGGTGCTACTGCTTAGATTTAGACACAATATGTTATGTTAGATTTGGACACAATAAAGCCAAATTGGACATAAAAACCTGACTAGGACTTTACTGCTGTCTATGCCACCCGCAACAGATGATCCCCACAGTTGGAACAGAGCAATTACAATCTATGCAAATGACCATGAAGAAGTACCTATAGACAGTGGAATGACAGTACGTTTTACCTGCAGGTAAATGTTCTATAAAACTCAATGACACCTTCCATAATATAAATGTCTACCATCAAGCCTCTCCTTCATAGACCATTAAGATCAAGTAACTTTGCATTGCAATAATCTACATCACATATGTTTTCTTGCCACATATTCTGCTTGTCAGAATATGGCTGTCCTGTACAATCTGCAAGCGCTCTATTGTGGCAATAAATGGAAAGCCAGAAGATTATTAGGCAGAAGGTTTGTAAACATCTTCCTCTGTTTTTTTTATTTCCGACTGCAGGATTCAGCCTTTTTACTCATCTGATTATATTTCTTCTTTACAATTCAGATCGTGAATGAGATAGAATGTGCTCTGAATAAGTAGAAGGAAGTAACAGTGCTATGAATACTAAACCACTGAATAATAGGAGGTATGTAGCTAGAAGACTGAGGAAAAAATGCCCATAAAATCTGACTAGGTAAGCAGCATTCCAAAGAGCATCTGCTGACATTCCCCACGATCTTCAATAGATAAAGGTCTTTTAATGTTGGCTGTCCTGCGAAAAATGATGGCTCATTGGGTCTTTAGGTAGTAAATATAAATCATTCAAGCATGAGATGCAAGTGTATGTTGCTTTACATCTGCCACTGGCAATGCAACTCTCAATGTAGTACTTACACTGTTTTGCTCTTAAGTTGATGAAATGCTACAATGGCAATGAATGTCTATGTAAAGTAAAGACAACGTGTTTTTGTGAAAATTGAGATCATAGCCAGGGAGGTGTCACATAATGCTTTTGCATTTACTCTTCTATCAGGAACTATAACATTCCATCATGAAATGACAGCAAAAACACAAGTTCCAAATGGATTGCAAAAGGTCATATGGAAAAATAGCATCGTCTTTATGTATAAAAATTGTGTTCTGGCTCAAGGACGGTGGAGTTTGCTGTGTGAACATCATATTAAGTGTCATGCAGGAGCTGGATTTTAAAAGTTTGTACCTGAATGTGTTTTGTAAAAACTGTCCAAGCTTAGTAAACGAAAAGCAAAATAAAAGCGGTGTTTCCATGAATCCATTTCCATGTTCCAGGTCAGCTCATAGCTAACTATGAGACGACTTTGATACAGAATGAGGAGGGTAGCACTTGCAACCATCTTCTCCATTAATTTTTTTGGGAGTTCCAAGTATAGCCGCGCATACTCATTTGGTTATTTTTGAAAGTTCCATAGAAATGAATGGTGAGGACAGTCACAAATGCAGCCCTATTCATTTTTTAACACAGTCAGCTCGTAGATAGCTGAGCCAACCTGTAACATGTATGTTTCTGTATAGGAACACCCCTTTGAAGGGGTTGTCTCTCTATAGACATAAATGGCATATTGATATGATATGCCATCAATGTCTGATAGATGTGGGTCACTGCTAGACTGTACTTGGAACTCTCATTGATTTCAATAGGAGAGTCATGACCACATCTCTGTGCAAAACAGAGTGGTTTTTCGGGCTTGCTTTCGAGATAGGTGCTGGTTCCAATGGTAGAACTTGCACCTATCACACATTGATGACATATTCTATCATAATACTATCAATGTCTGTGGTGGGAAAAACCCCTTTAAATTCAAATAACATATCATCCAAAACTATAGTGTCATTTTTATTAAAATAAAACATACAGAAACCTTACTGTAATAAATTGTTTCTTGATAGGGTTCTCGAGGCTACAACGAGTTTGCCTGCTGCCCCCAGAGTGGCCAACAGTTGGCAATTGGATTCAAAAGGGATGACAGGACTGACTATGAGCATGAACTCCAGGAACTTGGGTAATAAAGGTAAGAAGACACTGGAGCAGGGAAGGAATGTAATTATAGCAGAAGGCACACATACTGGAAGTGGCCTGTAGTGGAGACCATAAGAGTCCTGCACATTGCAAGGTGGAGCCTCTATTAATAAAATTAAAGTCTGTCAAGGAGCATTATCCTGCTGAAAGAGCCTAATGCATTAAGGAATTCTGTTGCCCAGAAACGGTTGACTCAGTTTTCAACTATTTTTAGGTATTGACTATGTGTCAAAGTAGCATTTACATGAATGCCAAGACATTTGGTTTCTCAACAGACAATGCCCAGAGCACCATGTTGCCTCAGCCAGCTTACTTTCTTCTTACAGAACGTCCTGACACTATTTATTCCCCACGTAAGGGAAGCATACACAGCTGGCCTTCCACATGATTTAAAATAAATCATGATCATTAGAACAGGTTACCTACTACTATCGCTCCATATTTAAATTATGGTGCTCAGATATCCATTGTAGGTATCTTCAACAGTGCTGTCCTAAATGCAGCAAACCACCATGCACTGTGTATTCTGACACCTTACTTTCTCCATCCACATCAGTGAACCTTGGTGAACATGACCCTGATGGTTCACTAGTTGTCCTTTTAGAGACCACTTTTGGTAATCACCTAATGGGATTGCACCACAAGATTTGCCATTTATGGGATAATCTATACCAGTAGTTTAACAACCACAATTTGGCTCCTTTAACGCTTACAACTGCCCATTTTTGTCTGCTTCCAACAAATCAACTTTGAGCGCTGACTGTTCACTTGCTCCCTGCTATATCTCAATCCTTGGCAGATGACACTGTATCAAGATAAATCTAGGGACACACCACATTTTTGTTTTGCACTTAACGTACACGCCATGCTATATACGTTAAACGGATGCCTTTGACAAAAGCCAAGAAGTGAAATCTGTAAAAAAGCATATGTTTTGCCTCTTTTGGGCCACTTAATCTTATGGATTAGAAGTGCTAAAAGTACACCCGAAACATGATGTGCACCTAGCCTAAGCTTGAATGTAAATCTGTTTTCCCTTATTTTTGTCAGCAGCACAGCATATGTAGAATTTCTCCATTCTGCGGGCTAATAGGACAGGGAGCTATTTTAATTGACACCTGAACAATATATAGGTTGCCTAAAACTCCACTGCATTTATGTATTTTTGTGTATTAGCAGATTTACTAAAATCATTACAGTGAGTGAGACATGCTAGAAATGGGACTAAGGGAAAGCTGATATACATTCAAAACCTAAACTAGGTTTCATTCATTTTTTTCATGCATTTTGTATAGTATTTTATACAAAAAAGTGTGTATTGGTACATATGTTTTTGATGAGCTTTTTTGTGGTGCATTTTTCACATCACAGATCATGTGATCCATTAAGGAATAACACCACTAACTGTCTGAAAAAATATCACCAGCATGCTTTTTTTTTGTAAAACAATTTTATTGACATTGAAAATTGTTCACATACAGAAACATTGTAATAATTACGTTAGTAGAAGATGACAATAACATTGTTATACAATCATTCTTAACAATATATCACAATTATCTTAAAAAGAAAAAAGAACAAAAAAGTTACAAAACTTTAGGCCAGCAATAGACATTTTCCACTGAGATCCACTGACATATAGATAAACTGTATTATATACCACAGTAGCTCAACCCTTTAGCAAGTTCTAGGTTGCAGTCTCCCCAGAGCACCCCCAAGACTTTCCGTACAAAACCAAGAAGTATACTGGAAGTTTGCTATTAATTTTTCTATTTTGTCTTTTGTATAGAATTTTTCATTTAACATACTCCATTTAAAAAAAAAAAAAAAAAGTCTCTTGTTTTTGTCTCTTTTTGCCATCTGTTAACAGTTTGGTCCACAATAATGTATAGTTTGGTCTGTGATAAGGTCATTTCATTAGCTGGTAAATCGACCTTTAAGCACTTAGACAAGAAGCATCTTTTTGACAACAGTAGCGTAATATGTACTATTGGAGGTACTGTATATGTTGTGAGATCTCATCCTTCTTAATTATCTTACCTTCATCTAACTCTTCCAAATCATGTCAAAGATACAAAAGAGTTGAAGGGATCAATAGCCCTTTCCACATTGACAAAATGACATTAGTCATCCTTTGCCAAAACAACTGGATCCTAGGACATGACCATAACCCATGATATAGATCAGTGTTTGGTTCATCGCATTTGAGGCAAGCCATAAGCCTATCTGGAAAAATTGGGAATGGTGGTATATTAAAGGCATAAATTGTGGCATGAAGCATTTTAAAATACGTTTCACACCATATCTCATTTATGCCATGTTTTCTTGTCACATTCTGTCCTTTAAGAAGTGTGGGTGCAATATCCGAAGCGCCAGTCCAGTGGCTCCACTTATTAAAGCTTGTAGTTGGTTGGATCTCAATATAATCGTCTCTCAAAATCGCTTAAACTATGGAAATAGATTTCCTGTGTGGTTCATCGCCTACTAAGTCATCAAATGTATTATTTTCCCTCTCTTTTTGCACATCTGTCAATCTAGACAAAAAGATTTCACTGTAAAAATACTGTAAAAAACTGAATTTGGAATATTAAATCCTTCCTTGATTTCTTTAAAAGTCTTTAACCTATTTTCCTATGGATGAAGTATATGGAAGATTTTAATTATCCTATTTGTACGCCATAACTGACACTGACAAAAAAATGAGAAATAAAAGCTACAAAGATAAAAACAACATCTGTAGTGCATTTTATATTTTCCTATTGACTTTCAGGTAACACCGAGCCACTACAGTTCTACAATATGTGAAACCACCCTTGGGTTATGTTCACACGGCGTGTTGTATCTGTTTTTGGATCCGATTTTGATTCGAAAAACAAATTCAAAAGCACTGCGTAAATTGCATCCAAAACGCATCCAACACACAGGTGTGTGTTTGGCAGCATTTTGGCTGCAGCAGGAACGTACCATATAGTTTTAACTAGGGTGTCTGCTGTGTCAAACGGATCAAGAATTGACGTCAATTCTTTGAACAGAACTGAAAGATGCAGCACAAAGACGCATGTAAACACACATCAGCGATCACTCGTCTGAACGCCAATGCGTGTTTTAATTGAAAGCAATTTCAAATAACACTGCACATTGTTAGATGCGTGTTTGGGTCAGTTTTGGGTCTGAAACATAGATCCAAGCACGAATCCAAACACTCATCTAAAAACGGATCCAACACACCATGTGAACACACCCTTATAGAAACTAATAAAAAATATTAGCAATGGCTGAAAAGTCACATTATATAGATCCTCCACTGACGCATGGAGTGTTCAGTAATTCTTGTAGATAAGGCTTTAGGCCTAAAAAAAAATCCTTACCGATCTGTAAATCTAGAATTCGTTTCTGCAAACCAGTGGTAATGGATATATTTATCCACTTTCTTCAGATGGTAGAATCGCATAAATTTTTATCCAAGCTAGTGGTCTTAATAAGATAAGTGCAAAGGTATTTGACCATATTAGGAAAACTCAAATGAGAATTATCTTCACAAGAGTAGACAGGCTGGAGAAATGGAAAGGAAAATAGTTGATTAATATTGACAAAGTAAGGAAACCTTTGGGTTGAATAATGGTAGAAACCTCTTTCAGAAGATATGTATCCTAAGAAGCCCAGAGCTTGAAGCTTATCTAGCCTATTTGAAGAGGTTTAGCAAAGGTGATTTTCTTCAAGGGCTTAAAAAATGAGGACCACATAATTTCTCATCTTCTGTGGCATCTAAAATTACATCCGCTGGCTGAGCAATGTCCTTTCTTCACCAGGGGAGGCAAAATGCCATACTCCACTTTTAAGTGCTTTTGATAGATTCTTGGTTCAGTAAACACTTTCTTGTGCCTTTGCTCAGCATATTAAGGGTTTCCATACTGTAGAAAAACTAAAAAGTGAAATTTTTGTTAGTTTTCTTGTTCATGTTTTACCCCATTCACATCTCATATTTGGCTCTTGTTTGTGGTATCCATCGGGATACTGCTAAATGTATCCTGACAGATACTGTGATGGGGGCTACAGACTTCTATATGGTGACCACAGTTCTAATTGGACTACATTTGCCCTATTTAGCAAATCTTATGAGTTTTTCAGTCAGGTAAACTGCTGTAAAGTCCCAACTGTGTTTCTGTAAGTTAAGCTGCAGTGACATCATAACTGTGTTTGTGAAGTAAGCTCTGATGCATCACACATGTTTGTCTCGATAACACACAACTGTCTTCTGTGGGTAAGCCCCGGTACATCAAAACTGGTTTCGTCAGGTAAGTTTGGTGCAACAAATATGTTTCGTAAGGTAAGCTCTGGTGACATCACAACTGTGTTTCTGTCAGGTAAGTTCTGGTGACATCACAACTGTGTTTATATCAGGTAAACTACTGTAAAGCCACAATTGTGTTTCTATAATGTAAGTTTCAGTGACATCACAACTTTGTTTCTGTAAGGTAAGCTGCTGTGACATCACAACTGTGTATATATCAGGTAAGCTGCTGAAAAGTTGCAATTGTGTTTATCTAAAGTGAGTTTCAGGGAAATCACAAATGCATTTGTGAGGTAAGCTCTGGTGAAATCACAACTGAGTTTCTTTGAGGTAAGTTCTGATGACATCACAACTGTTTTTGCAAGGTAAGTATTGGTGACATCACAACTATTTTTCATCAGATAACCTCTTTTGAAATCACAACTGTGTTTCTGTATGGTAAACTCTGGTGACATCACAACTGTGTTTGTATCAGGTGAGTTCCTGTGATACAACAAATTAGTTTTAATCAGATAAGTTGTTGTAACATGACATATCTGATAAAGGTAAGCAATTCTGTATATTTGGACAGCACTGTAGTCCTGTTTGTACTCACAACACCATGTACTCACAACACCATGTAATGCACCAAACCGCCAAGATGAAAGAGGGCAACTTTCACATCCAAAATTCCAGAAATAAATCCAAGAAAGGCGTCAGCATCGTGTGTTTCTTATTTATTTATGTCTGATATAGGTGTCTGCCCTTGTATCATTAGCCATGTTGGACATAACCTTTGGAATAAATGGATAGTTTTAGTCACTCTATACTCTGTTTGATTTATACATATGCTAACTCTAAAGGAATACTTCATGCTTTCTGACTATATTATTTCTGACTTGTGAATTTCTCAGCATGATGAAATTAGTGACTGAAGCAGCTTCAGGGAGTTATTGTGCAGATAGTTTGAGCAAATAGGCGATGTGTTTAGGCCAATTTATTTTTCTTTATTTTCTTTTTTTTTTTTATAAGCGTCTGACTCTTCTCTAGTTACTGTGAAAACTGACATAATCAGTGTTTTTCTATATTTAGTTCTGCAATTATGTTTTTCATTATTGTATGTATAGTAAAGAATATGATTTTAGATTGACACTACAGTGTTCATTGGGTTTAGCCAGTGTCGTAACTATCATGTAGCAGCCATAGTGGAAGCAACGGGACCCACACCCGGATCCTCTGTCCCGCGCGTTCAGAGGCATGTCTGTGGGTCTGCTTTGCTCCACTATTCGGCTTAGTAGGTCTAAGGCTCCAGGCCTTAGATGTACTAGATGTCGGCCGTGCATCATCATGCAGGCAGCCCAACGACAACATATCATCATGTTGCCTGCGCCAGGCTTCAAGGCCAGCCTGCTGCTTGTCAGATGAACGGGAAGAGGTGAGTTTATGTTTTTTTCATCTAATGGGGCACTACCTATCGACATATCTGGGGCCTACCTACCTAGGGCCAATCTAACTACATACCTGTAGCCTAACTACCTAACTGGGACCTATTTACCTGTGGGCTACCTACCGCCTACCTCCCTACCTAGGGTCAATCAACCTACCCACCTGGGGCCCTATCTACTACCTACCTATCTGGGGCCTAACTGCTGCTTACCTACCTGGAGCGTATCTACCTGGGGCATAACTACTGCTTACCTTCTCATGTAAAGCCAATATACCTACCTACCAGTGGCCTAACTGCTACCTACCTACCTGGGCCTATCTACTGCCTACCTACTTGGGGCCTACTAATTTACCTACCTAAGGCCTACCAACCTACCTAGGGTCTGTCAACCCATCTAATGGGAGACTACCTAGATATCTGGGGCCTACCTACCTGGTAATATGAGAGAGATTTCACTAACAGCAAGCAGCGGTAGGTGCCACATATGCATGCGTGGTGAGATTTTTCACTGACACCGATCAGAGGTCCTGCAGTAGAGAGAGATCATGTGCAGTCCCATGGAAACACAAACAGATAAAGTGTATAGTTTTGTTTTGCAAATCTGTAGAGGTCAGAGGTGTAATAATCTGCAGAATATATCACTGTGTGTGAGAGACAGAGAAAAAAAAATCACCCATCTTTCCAAGAGTCCTGAATGCCCATTCTAATTACAAAGTATGTAGAGAGAGAGAGAGAGAGAGAGAGAGAGAAGCGAGAGAATGTAGATATACACTATTGAGTTACACTTTGCTTTTCACTTCCAATGACAGCTGAGAAGCTTTCCCTTCCTCCGGCTCACACAGAATTAATTCTCACTTGCACAATTTGCAGAGAAAGAAGATACGCCCTGCTGGGAGGAGAAACACGCCCTTCCATTTCACAAGCTCTGCTTAACAACCAATATAAACGGCTGCCTAATGGTGAAACGAGAATACCCCTTTAATTATGAAAAAACACTTCCATTCATAAAAATGTGCGTTTTTTCTGCATGCATTATGATTCAGTTGAGAAACGCAACAAAAATGCATTGTGTGCACACAGCCTGAAAAACCAAGTGAAGAGGGAGAGGAGCTGGGTGTGGATTATGTGGGGTGACCCAGAAATGCCAATTGACCAGTCCAACTCTTCTGTTCCATTTAAGCAGTTCACTGGTTCTGGGCTGTGACAGTAGGATGTAACTCACTGCCAAAGAGACGAAAGAAGGGAGAAGCGTAGTCCAGTTCATCTGAAGTAGGAGGCAGACGACATATAGCAAATAGCTGATCTGTCAGAAAATATCATATCCAGGGTGGTTTTCTAGGCTAAAACGCAATTGACTCCCCTCCTTCCAACAGTAGCACACTATGACACATCACATCTCTATTAACCTTTTCCTGACCGGTTACCCCTTTATCTCTCCTACTAACCAGGTAAGTTTTTCTTTTCTTTAGTACATGTGGGTTAACAGCCTTTCTCCATTTGTTCGCGACATATCAGACTTTACTTTTCTGTAATTTTTTTCTAAAAATGTAAAAATTGGTTAAAAAAAAATCAAAAGTGTTGTCACATATTTTATTTAATTATGTTTATAACAGCTAGAGTGGCACTAGTTTGGTGATTGTGTGACTTTTCCATCATGGACATTCATATATAGGTGATATAAAGTTTTAGGTACGTTAGAGGTGGGGCTAAAAGTTGTGATTTGGGCAGTCAGTTTATTTTCTTATTTTTTATATATTTTTATGCTTTTATTTTCAATGCATATTGTTTTCCCCCCATAATGTCAGAAGAAGACCTCTGGGGCATTTTTACATAACTTTGTCTTGAATTTGCTGATTTCCCTGTAACTGGATCTGATAGATTAGCCCCAGTTACTGAGGAAATAAATACAGTTCCCTGTACTAACTGCTGAGTTGATCTGGGACTGGTACGTTACAGAGCCCCAACGATCACATGACCACTGAGCTGAGAAGCAGTAAGTCTCAAGGCTCCCTGCTAATCTGTATATTCTGTGGTCACTGAGAACTATATATACAATATTCGAGAAGGCTGGGACAGTAATAAACTGCCCCAGCAATCTCCTTGGAGAGTCCAGCTACTACTGAGAGCCAACTCTCCCCTCCTACAGCTGAAGTTAGACTGCATTTTAAACAGCCATGCAGAGTTAAATATTGACCGCTTGGCACAAGTAGTCGATATAAGCATGCCCTGAGTGCCCCCTTCTCCCTCCATCTCTCCAGGTTAGTGGACTGCCTGCAGAAACAGCCTGGTCATATAGATACTGTACTTGAAAATTCAGAATGCAAGCACAGGGTCATCTGTGTTATACTGTGAAACTAAGGATACCAATAAAAGGTGATTTAAAATGTAGCTTTACTTACAATTGTGTATGCCAATTGTTTGATTTTGTCTAAATGTCACATAAGTGACACATTAATCTTCAGAAAATGCTAATTAATGTAGAGCTGAGGGAGCGCTGGTGCCAAATAAATGTGGATAAAATTGCAGTGACATTCTCCCAAAGAAGTTTTAGTTCACTTTCCTCTGTTTTGCATATGCCAACTTTTAATGGAGTTGTAATGAGCAATTAAATCCAAATTATGGAAGACTAGCTTAGATAAACAGCCATTGTGTAATGAAAGTAATGAACTAATATTTATTATGAGTTAGGTTATTGCCTTGCAAAGCTCTATTATTTCCTACACTGATATATGAACTAAGGACAGATGATACATGAGGTTTGTTTATTGTCTTCCCACGTTGGTATCAGACCCATTTCACTGCAGTGCTGTTTATAATGTTAGCGTGAGGTAAACAGTTTAACCATATCTGGAAAAATTCATTAAAAGGGCATTCTCATTTCATTATTACAATACAAACTCATAATTGGCATAGAAAAGGCAGAAGAAATTGAAAGTGGTTTTCTCACCGCAATGACTGGCGTCAAATTTGTAGGCAAAGGTAAATAAAGACTATTACCAATTACATTACTTTTCTGATTTTGCATTGTTTAGGAGATAGAGGAGATTGTATCTACTGCTTGTTTACACATCTTTCCTTAGGTTATCAACCATCTCTCTCTGATCTCAATGCTCCAGAAGCTCTGTCCAACCATAGTTACTCACTCCCTGTTGAGTGTTATCTTCAGCTCATGAACTTATTTATCTATGTTTCTGCCAATCTGTAACCCTTTAGAGCTCTGTAACCTTGAGCACTACAGTTTACAAATCTACTGCACTCATATCACTGTAACAGGATCAGCTATGAATAGCAGAGCTGATATGTCAATCACTACTGTAGAACCAACTACAGCCTGACCAGGAAGTGTAAGTCTGAAGCTGCCTGCGGCTCCGTGAAACAGTACGATGAGACAACCCCTTTAAAAGGTTGCCAATAGCAAACAATCAGAGCTCCCCTATCATTTTTTCAAAGCACTATATGAAATGATAGGGGAGCTCTGATTGTTTGCTATTGGCAACCAGAAAGTCTTACACCAAGATAGTTTTCATACATGAGGCCCTAAATGTTTTCCACCTTTTTTTTTTAGGCCCGCTGCCCAGTTCTGTTACTCATCCTCTGCTTTGTGGGTGCTGCTAAAACTTGTGGTCATGTGATCTTTCAGTAGTTGCACTGGACTACGCTCACTACTGCCTGCACACTTCTAATGCATTAGGTCATTCTAAACAGCAGATATGACAGTAGTGGTCCTCTGTATAAGAGCTCAGCATAATCAAAGGAAGAGGAAAACTCCCTGGCTACTGAACATGAACTAGACACATCCAGCGGCGTAACTAGAGAAGACAGGGCCCCAAAGAAAACTTTTGGATGGCACCCCCCCCCCTCCCTGACCATGAACATTTACCAGGACATGTTGTTAGATAATGTAGATAATACAAAGGGTAAATATCTCACCATACATCTCACCATCATACTGCTACCAAACAAATCCACTATACCAAGACCAACATTACCAATAACACTACTACATACAGACCGGATTATACCGCCAGAACATGACCACAAAGTGACTGAATAATACCCCTACACTATTACTGATCAGTACACAAAGACCAATAATACCGCAATATAGTGACCATATAGTTGTATATACTAGTGTACACAGGCTCTGCAGACTGTATATTACCTCCATACAGTGACCATATAGTGATAGACACCAGTGTACACAGGCTCTGCAGACTGTATATAACCACCATACAGTGACCATATAGTGGTAGATACCAGGTACACAGGTGCTTTGCAAATAGTTTACTTACATTTAGGGACTCATAGGTGGGGTCTTGTGTGAGTAGTCTTTCTCTTTCACTTTTCTTCTCTATTGGGTGTAGACCTTCATGATGACTTCCTCCGTCCACCACTCGTCCCTGTAGAATTTACAACACAAACACCTGAGACTCCGCACTTTTTTAAAATCATTTTCCCAAGTGAGTGCCCCCTCCCCTCATATACAAACTCCCCATTTATAATGGCCCAAATGGTAAGAATTACCCCCTGGTAATTATGGGGCTCCCCCAGTCGGTATGTAGGTACAACGGGGCCCCCGGGCGGTAGCTAGGTAGCTTAGAACCCACCGGGCAGTAGCTAGGTAGCTTGGGGAGATGTAGGCAGCTTCGGGCCCCCGGGCAGTAGCTTAGGGTTCCTATGTAGGTAGAATGGGGGCCCCCTCTAGATTAGTGCCCCATTGTAGGCAGAGAAGTCCCCCCCCCTGTAGATTAGGGCCCCCTTGTAGGCAGAATAGTTCCCCCCCTGTAGTTTCGAGCCCCCTTGTAGGCAGAATAGTTCCCCCCCCCCCCCGTAGATTAGAGCCCCCTTGTAGGCAGAATAGTCCCCCCCCCCCTGTAGATTAGAGCCCCCTTGTAGGCAGAATAGTCCCCTCTGTAGATTAGGGGCCTCTGTAGGCAGATTAGTCCCCCCAGTAGGCAGAATAGTTCCCCCCTGTAGATTAGAGCCCCCTTGTAGGTAGAATAGTTCCCCCCTGTAGATTAGAGCCCCCTTGTAGGCAGAATAGTCCCCCCTGTAGATTAGGGCCCCCTGTAGGCAGAATAGTCCCCCCTGTAGGCAGAATAGTCCCCCCCCTGTAGATTAGAGACCCCCTGTAGGCATAGTCCCCCCCCCCAAGCATTAGGGCTCCCTATAGGCATAGTTCTCCTCCCCCCCTTTAGGGCCCCCTGTAGGTATAGTTCCCCCCCCCCCTTTAGAGCCCCCTGTAGGTATAGTTTCTCCTCCCCCCCTTTTGGGCCCCCTGTAGGTATAGTTCCCCCCCCTCCTTTAGAGCCTTCTGTAGGTATAGTGCTCCCCCCCCTTCCTTTAGAGCCCCCTGTAGGTATAGTGCTCCCCCCTTCCTTTAGAGCCCCCTGTAGGTATAGTTCTCCCCCCCTTTAGAGCCCCCTGTAGGTATAGTCCCCCCCTTTAGAGCCCCCTGTAGGTATAGTTCCCCCCTCCTTTAGAGCCCCCTGTAGGTATAGTTCCCCCCTCCTTTAGAGCCCCCTGTAGGTATAGTGCTCCCCCCCCTTCCTTTAGAGCCCCCTGTAGGTATAGTGCTCCCCCCATTCCTTTAGAGCCCCCTGTAAGTATAGTTTTCCCCCCCTTTAGAGCCCCCTGTAGGTATAGTTCTCCCCCCTTTTAGAGCCCCCTGTAGGTATAGTTCCCCCCCTTTAGAGCCCCCTGTAGGTATAGTGCTCCCCCCTTCCTTTAGAGCCCCCTGTAGTATAGTGCTCCCCCCTTCCTTTAGAGCCCCCCTGTAGGTATAGTGCTCCCCCCCTTCCTTTAGAGCCCCCTGTAGGTATTCTTTCCCCCCCCTTCCTTTAGAGCCCCCTGTAGGTATTCCCCCCCCCCCCTTCCTTTAGAGCCCCCTGTAGGTATTCTCTCCCCCCCCTTCCTTTAGCGCCCCCTGTAGGTATTCTTTCCCCCCATTCTTCCCTCCTTAGAGCCCCTGTAGGTATTCTTTCCCCCTTCCTTTAGAGCCCCCTGTAGGTATTCTTCCCTCCCCCTTCCTTTAGAGCCCCCTGTAGATATTCTCCCCCCCCCCTTCCTTTAGAGGCCCCCTGTAGGTATTCTTCCCCCCTCCCCTCCCCCCCGTAGCTCATTACTTACCTGGCCGCGCTCCCCCGGCGTCTCCGTCCGCTCCTGGCCCAAGCCTGCTGCTTTAGGCTTGGGGCTGAGGACAGGAAGCTCGGCAGGCGGCGCGATGACGTCACTTCCGCCGCGCCGCCTGCTGAGCGATGTACGGCAGGGGCAGGGAGCGCACAGCTCTCCCTGCCCCGCCGTGCATCTTAATTGTATGCACGTCGCACGGACGTGCATCCCAGTTAGAGAGAGCCTCTGTGAAGCAAGGGGGTGGAGCCTGCCGGTGCCCCCCCCACCCTTGCTTCACAGACCGGCCCCGCAGCTCTGCACCCGTCGCAGTGAACTGTTATGTTCACTGCGGGCGGGCTAAGGAGCGGCATCACTGGGGTAGCAGAGGTGATAGCAGCTGCCGCGGGGCCCCCCCAAGCCACCGGGCCAAATGGCAACTGCTACCCCTGCTACCCCTGTAGTTACGCCCCTGGACACAACCTATTTTATGTTATAAAGCCATATAGAACTGGATAAGCCAGGATCTAGAAAATATTAAACATACTGTATGTTTACAGTATGTTTACAAACTTGTTTGCTTAATGAGGGGATTCTGACCATGAACAGTCTACATTGTATCCTTAGGGTATGTTCACACGGCGTAATTGTGGCACACATTTCGCCGCGTATTTGCGCTCTAATACGGGCGAGATGCATGCCGAAATTCCGGTAATCCATAATTCTCATAGAGAACTATGGATGACGCCTCCTCTCCCTGAACATACAATGCGATCGTATTGTACTCGCGGGGAGATAAGTGACATGTCCATTATTAGAGACGAATAAACACCGCGAGTAATGATTGCCAATGAGCCGCGGGAGTATGCGCGTCTTAGCCCGAGCTCCCGAAACACACGATGTACTGCGGCGCGTACTGTACGCGCCTCAGTACATCATGTGAGCATACCCTTAGAGGGTTTTCTCGCTACACACGTCGTATCTGTAATGATGGGGACAGTAAAAATAAGCACTTTTGCATTTGGTTTGTATTACCAAAATCACTTAGTTTTGCAGATTTGAGCTAATCTGTGCATGTAGAGCTATTTCTGCAGCAAGTTGTCGGGTCCCGCCCCCTTTTCAGCAATTGGCTACCTGATAGTTCTTTCAGCCCTGTTGGGATACACCCCCTGGATGGAACACAGCACCAGTGCTGTGATTGGCTGTCTGCACTCTGTGCTTACTCCCCTCTGAGCTGTGTAAATTGAAAGTGAAACTAGTTGCCTTAGCTTTCTATGCGGACTGTGTCATTATAATAAAGGCTCTCTGAGCTCCTCTATGCTCCCCTCTCTCTGAGTCTGTAGCTGCTCGATTGCTCTCCCCTCATATAACACAACCTTATACAGTCTGTTCCCATCACCCACATGACACAGCCTTATGCAGTTTGTTCCCCTCTACCTCCTTCCTGATAACAGAGGGGGGAGCAGAGTGCATTTCTCACATTAGTTTCATCAGTTCAGGCTGTATGTATAACTGCTTAGTGTCTAACTACAATGTTGGTGTTCTGCTTACAAGGAGCTTGTGCAGCCTGGGAGGGAGCTGAAAGCTCTGTATGCATGAGAACTGACCATTGCAGGAGGTCTGCAGAGCTGTGACATCCTCTCTCTCCCACTGTTCACACAGAATGATGATGTGAGCATTTTTCCATAAAGCATTTGCTGATACATACCGCTGATTTCTTTACTCTGATCTTCAGAGCACTTTTGGAATCTTTACCACAGTGGCCGGTGAGGATCTGTGTGCGGAGGCATCGGCAGCCACGGACTAGTTTGCGGCTATATAGTTTACACATGGGTGAGTCTTGCTAAGTTTTTTTATTTTGATTGTTACATTGCTTTAATGCTCCCAGAGCTTGTATTGGCAGGATTAGCTTAAGAAAATCTCAAGAATCCGTTCTTTTCTCACTATGGAAACAACCCAGACTCTTATTGCTGCTCTTATTCTTTCTCGTCTTGACTACTGTTACTCCCTGCTTATCGGTCTCCCTCTCTGTAATCTCTCCCCTCTCCAGTCTGTCCTGATGCAGCAGCCAGGCTCGTCTTTCTTTCTAGCCGCTATACTGATGCCTCTACCCTGTGTCAGTCTCTGCACTGGCTGCCCATTCAGTACAGAATACAACATAAACTAATCACTTTAACCCATAAGGCTCTCCACAGCACTGCGCCCCCCACATCTCCTCCCTCGTCTCTGTCTACCATCCTACCCGGTCTCTCCGCTCTGCTACTGATTTAAGATTACACACCTCACTCATCCGAACCTCCCATGCCCATCTCCAAGATTTTGCACTGCCTGTCCGGTTCTCTGGAAATGTTACCCCATGTGATCAGGCACAATCACAACCCTCAGCGTTTTAAGGGCGCTCTGACAAGCCATCTTCTTAGACAAGCCTCCCAAGATCCGTAATTGTTAACCCCCCAAATTATGTCACACATTCATCACTTCCTAAAACTTTGGCACCCACAGGCACTTACCTATATATAGATGTATGGTTGGGATGGCAAGTTCATTCACTTTTTATGTATACTACCCCATATTTATGTAACATGGCTGGACCATTGTAAACCAAGCACTTGTCACCCTTTGTTTCACCCATACACCCTAATAGATTGTAAGCTCTTGGGAGCAGGGTCCTCACACCTCATGTCTGATTTGTAAGTAGCTTTTCTATAATGTAATGTCTGGTTCGTCTGTGCTTATACCCTCTACATTGTAAAGTGCTGCAAAATATGTTGGCGCTATATAAATAAAGATTATTATTATTATTATTAGGCAATACAGTCACTTATATTCACCTTTATCACAAAGCTGTTATAGCCTGTGTAAATGCACAATTCAGCCTTACTTCCAGACACAGCTCCTACTAAAGCTGCTAAACAGCATGGGAAGCATGAAAGGGAACAGACCTGCGGAAAACTCTGGTGGACCTGGGCATGGTTGTACTGAGGGGTCCTCTAAAATTAAAAATTCTCTGTGGGATGAACAGCAAAAAAAATTGCAATTGAGCCTTTTTTGGGTTTAGTTTTTGTTGCCGTTGACACGGAACAGTTATCTGTATTCTGTGTGTCAGTACGTATTGTGACAGAGTGTCTGGACTGGTCATAGAAGGAGTATATATTTGCCCAAGATTCCTCATGTCTGTCAGGTAAAAAGCAGTCAGGGAATTATTAGTATCAGATATCTAAGATCTCTATGTGCAGGGGTTAAGTAAAACCCATTTTCAAGGGCCTGGCTTACTGGAGTGGGGAAAGCGAGGGTGGGCCTCCACTCCACTTGGACAGTTGGGTCTTGGGTTGTCTAATTAAGCCTAGGTGTGTTCAAATCATATAAGGCCAGAACAGGAGACACACTCTCTCTCAGCCTGGGAACAGGTCATCTGCTATGAACCTGTGGGAGCATTTACTTGTGGTATGGACATGCTGTTATGTTATGATGACTGGTGTTAGGCCGGCACTGGGATAGAGAAAAATCCTGCTGTTTAGGTAGAGCCGGACAGGCATAGGATTTGTTTTGTTTACTTTTGTTTTTATGTATCACAAGCTGGCAATAAAACTGCCTGTGGTCAGTTTTTAAACGAACTTCTCTTGTCGGTTGGACTTCTGTGCACGCTGAACTGTGCCCGTCCCCCCAGGAGACGAGCATCCCGTTACCTAATCCCTTACAGTATACATGGGCCAAAAAGTACTGCAAAGTTATCACCACATCTCACCACTATATAGTGACTAAAACCATCATAATGTTAATGACCAAACCATTATACCAAGACCAATAATACCAATAACAACACTATACACAGATCAAATAATATTGCCATATATCAATATCTTATTGTGACGAATACCACTATACTGTTACTGACCAAATCAATATACCAAGAACAAAAATACTAATAACAGCAATATACAAAGACCAAATAATACCACCACATCATGACTACATATCACCCCAAAAAAGAGACTGAATAAAACTATCATACTGTTACCGAATATAAACTGTTACATTAAGACCACTATTACCACCATACAGTGCCCAAATAGTGGTAGATAGCAGTGTGCTCAGGAGCTTTGCAGACATATTAATGATTACAGTGCAGTTATATCCAGGGACTCACAGGTGACCTCTTCTATGACTGGAGTAGTTCAGTTTCTATTTTCTTTCTCCGTTTCTGTCCAGACCATAACGATATCTTCTCCAGGCCACAGCTCATCTCTGTAAAATTTACCATACAAACATCTTAACACCAAATTGTTGCCTTTTTGTTGAATAACTTGGGAAATAGAAATTTTCTTCAACTGTAACCACAATTGTTCAACTGCGTTGCGGTCTGGGGATTTTGATGGTCAAGCCAGCAACTCTACTTCATTTCTTTTAAACCCTCTTCACCAACGGGATGTTTTTCTGTATTTCTTCCGGAACACGATGTCATCCTTTTTCAACCAAGTACTCCGATGTACAAAGTAACTCATTTTGTAATATCACATATCTCAACATTAAAACCCCCCACGATCCGGACAAAAATCCAACAATTTTGGGCTGTAAACAACCCCAAACATCAGGTCTCCTCCACCGAACCTGACGATTCCTTCAATTTCTTGATCTATTAGCAGCCTTTTCCCTTGATTGTTCCAATCCCAGTCGCACCCCTCGACGCCCAGTCTGCTGACCTTCATCTCATCAGATCAAATTACCCATTTCCCAAAAAGTTTTATAATTTTTGTATGAAGTGAGTCAACGTTTTCTTATGATATTTTAAATCAAGGCTTTTTATTTTTTTTAATTGGGGCCACCATTCAAGATTTGTGAAAACATGCACAGGTGCTTGCATGGAGCCCTGTAAAATATTACGCAGAAAATTTGAGCCACCTCCACTTTTTTTTCGCACAAAACTATAGACCTTTAAAGAGCCGACTTTTTGACGCCAATTATGCCGGGAGTCCCCCTTTTTGCTTTTGGGAATGAATGGATGGATTTTTTTTTGTATTCTTCCATTGTCATGGCCCACATGATGCTTTTTGGGGAATTTTCGGGCCGGAGACCGCTCTTTTCCTGGAAATTTTTCTTTAGGCTGCCCCTAAATTAAACCAGTGACCTTTTGCTTGGGAATCAACCTAATAACATTATTAGGGAATGTGTCACGGATGCCCCTGCGACCCTTGTCCCGGGTCCGCGCATCCGTCCCCCCGATGCCAGCGGCGCCCTGTCCTGCACGTCGGGGCGGGGTCCGCCCCCCCCCCTCCCGGGTCCCCAAAACCACTTACCCAGCCACCTCCTCTCCCGTCCTCCTGCACCGCCGGCGCGGCCCCCTCCCTAGTTCCCCGCATGGAATTTTAAAAGGGGACATGCCCCGGTATTTTGGCCTTCCGGACGCTGCTCCTATTTTAAGAAGCCTCTTCCTGGTAACCCTGCCTGATCTTTAGTGCCCTTTGCCTACTGAAAAGTTACCCGAGCCTTTTTCATTCCCCTTTTACCTACCTTCTCCTGTCCCCGACCCCAAAAACTTGCCGCCGGGCCCGACCTTCTGCCCCGTCCAGCTGAAACCCCACCCCCCCTTTCCCCACCTCCACCTGTCCCCGACCTACAGCCTGCCTTCTATTCGTACCACGCTACAAACCCTTTGGGTCCTCCCAAGCAAGTCACTCAGGGAAACACCTGGTAACTCCCGCGCAGCAATCCATCCCCCTTTGCGCGGGCTCTGGGAATACCGGACCTACTTAGATTCCCTCCCTGGCATGGCAAAGCCCTCGCTCGGTTCCAGAGGATCACTACCTCCGACCGTGACAGAATGTAAGAACAGATTAATTTGTTAAAAAAAAAAAGATTTTCCACACCCCGGGGGTCAAAACATAACAATTCATTAAATGTCAAGAACTGCATAAATACACATGCTATAAAAATGCATTCAAATTTATGCAGAATAGCCAAAATGATTGCCCAAAAATGATGTAATCTCACATTCAAAGTTTAGGGGAACCTGAAAGCAAAGTACAAAACATTGTTACCCTTTTTTGCTTTGCACTGTATGTAAAACCCCATTAGGTTAATGTATTTAACCCCCTTTTGGTAAATGAACCCCCCCCCTTTAATAGGAGAATGCAGGAGATAGGTAGGCCCCATTAATAGTTAACAGGGTCCCCCCATTAAAAGAATAAGTATATAGGGGCCCCCAATTCAAAGGGATTATAAATATACAACCCCCTCATAGGTGAGCAATATATTCCCCTATTAGGTAGCCCCTCAGTGAATATATAGGAGCCCTCAATAGATAGGTAACACAAGGCCCCCCCATAATGGATATATAGCCCCCCCCCCCCTTAAAAAAAGGTAAATAAGGCCTCCCCTAGGATACATAACCCCCCCAAAAGGAGGTATGTTTATAGGGTCCTCCCAGTAGGTAGGTATATAAACCCCCCCCCCCCATAAAATTAGTTCTAAAAGAAAAACCCCCCAATAATTTTAAAAATATGGTTTTCCCCCCAGTACTAGGGGATTGGCCCAATAGATTTTGGGAAATGGGCCCCCAGTAATTAGTTATATATCTCCCCCTCTAGAAGGTAGGTATATAGTGCCCCCCCGTAGGTATGGATGTGGGGCCCCCTATAGTTCGGGATATAAGACCCCCATTTTTAGGGAGGTACTAGGCCCCCAGTTGGAAGTTAAATCTCCCCCGTAATAGGTAGGTAAATAGGACCACTCTTAGTAGATAGGTATACAGGGTGCCCTATTAAAAATATAAAAAAATAAATAATAATACTCACCTATTTTTGTAAGTCCAGTGAGTGATGTAGTAAATTTCTGAGGTAATGTAATGAATTTCTGGAGTATGGTGTCTAATGTAATTCAGTCCTTTAGTACTGTGTATAATGTACCGTATATACTCGAGTATAAGCCGACCCGAGTATAAGCCGAGGCACCTACTTTTGCCACACAAAACGGAAAAGCTTATTGACTCGAGTATAAGCCTAGGGTGGAAAACGCAGCGGCTACTGGTGAATTTTAAAAATAAAAATAGATACCAATAAAATTACATAGACAGTTTAATGTCCCCCATAGGCAGGTATAGGCATTTTAATGTCCCCCATAGGCAGATATAGGCTAGTATAGGCAGTTTAATGTCCCCCATAGGCAGATATAGGCTGGTATAGGCAGTTTAATGTCCCCCATAGGCAGTTTAATGTCCACCATAGGCAGATATAGGCTGGTAAAGGCAGTTTAATGTCCCCCATAGGCAGATTATAGGCATGCATAGGCAGTTTAATGTCCCCCATAAGCTGGTATAGGCAGCTATATATCCCTCTAGGCAGGATATAGGCAGGTAATTGCCCCCATAGGCAGGTATAGGTCGTTATAGGCTGGTTATAGGAAGGTATAGGTCCCCCTAGGCAGGCTATAGACAGGTAATTGCCCCCATAGGCAGGCTATAGGCAGGTATAGGTCCCCCTAGCAGGTTATAGGCAGGGTATAGGCAGTACTAGGTAGGTATAGGTCCCCCTAGATAGGCTATAGGCACGTATAGGTCCCCTAGGCAGGCTATAGGCAGTACTAGGCAGGTATAGGCAGGTATAGGCAGGCTTTAGGCAGGTATAGGCAGGCTAAAGGCAGGTATAGGCAGGCTAAAGGCAGTACTAGGCAGGTATAGGCAGGCTATAGGCAGGTATAGGCAAGGTATAGGCAGTTTATAGGCAGTACTAGGCAGGTATAGGCAGGGTATAGGCAGGTATAGGTGGGCTGTAGGCAGTACTAGGCAGGTATAGGCAGGTGTAGGTAGGATTTTAAAACAAAAAGCACCCACTTACCTCGATCCCCGCTGCTCCGTCTCCCGGGCGTGCTCCTTGGTCTTCTCGGCACAGGCGGGTGATGTCATCAGGCCGTGCACGCGCCTGTGCCGGAATCTCCGGACAGCCGCGGGTCTGCGGCCGCCCGGACTCCACTGCGGAGCAGGGAGCGCGCGCTCTCGGCCCCGCAGTGGTATCTCTTCACCTGTATGCACTCCGGAGGAGTCGCATGCAGGGGAAGAGATCGCTGACAGTGCCTGGGCCACCGCAGCGCCCGGACGCTGTCAGGTACTCGGCCTTCAGTTATATGCGCTCCCCGAGGAGTCGCATATACCTGACACGTCCCTGTCGGCGCCTGGGCCATCGCAGCGCCCGAGCGCCGACAGTGACTCGAGTATAAGCCGAGGGGGGTATTTTTCAGCACATTTTTTGTGCTGAAAAACTCGGCTTATACTCGAGTATATACGGTAATAAATTACTGGGATACGGTGTGTAATATAATTATTTTCTGTAAGTCCAGTGAGTAATGTATTAAATTTCTGGGCTACGGTGTGCAATGTAATTCATTTTTGAGGTACAGTGTGCAATATAATTTCCATTGTTGAGGCAGAAAAAATAGCGCAGCACTATTTCTTTCTTCTCAACTATGGACACAATGGCGGACATCCGACGGGCCCATTGTAATTAATAAGTGCCATCGGGCACCACGGGGGTTCAGGAGTCCATAGTAAATGGATCCCGTGAGGTCAGTTTTTCACCTCTGCAATGGAACCTCCAGCACAGATGTGAACCAGGCCTTAGGGTTTGTTCTCACAGCGTATTGTGGCGCATACTGTGCTGGTCATCGCTTACCTCTAAAGTGCTCCAGATGAGACAAAACAGGAGCTGTATGGCAAATTTCATCAGCAGGAAACATGGAGAAGGCTCAGTTATGTTTTTAGGCTGCTGTGCTGCATTTGGCACAGGGTGTCATAAATCTGTGCAGGGTACAATGAAATCTCAACCAAACAAGGCATTTTGGAGTGAAATGTGCTGCCCATTGTCAGAAAGTTTGGTGTCAATCAGAGGTCACAGGTCCTCCAACAGGATAATGCCAAAAAACACACTTTTAACAACATCCATGAATGGCTAAGGGTGAGTCCACACGCCAGTAAGCAAATACCGAGCGGATTCTGAATAAAGAATCCGGACGGTATTTTGACATGTTGTATGTAGTTTTGCGGGACGATTCTGCCCGCGGTTTGCGGATTCCCCATTCCCCCCTACCACTGACATGTACCACTGACGGGAGGAAGAATGAACATGTTCTAAGTTTTTTGGACTGCTGGCGGTGTAAGAAACTGTCCGGCAGAAAATCCATTCAGTGGGGACTGTTGAACGGATTTTCTATTACAGTCTATCAGGATAGTTGACAGTCGTCTTACAGACTGCTTTCAAATCCAAAAACCGTCTGTAAAACTGACTGAAAAACCTTGGCGTGGGAACAAGCCCTAAGAACAAAGCATTGGATTATTCTGAAGTGGTCTTTTATGAGCCCTAATATAAAGCCTATTGAACATCTGTGAAAGAAGCTGAAACATTCAATCTGGAGAAGGCACTTTCACACCTGATATAGATGGGGAATTCTTCACGATGAGTGTACCAAAATACCTGTTGATAGGTGCAGAAGTCTCATTGAGAGCTACAGAAATTGTTTGTTTGTATTGATTGCCTCAAAAGGTTGTGCAACAAAATGTTAAGTTAATGGTACCATCATTTTTGTCCAGGGAAATTTTATTAGATTGTTTATTCCAGTTAAATTTTAATTCAGTTAAACCACAATTCAAACACAATGTATAATTTTATTCTTATTTTAAAAGAAAGACACAGCAGTAGTTTTAACAGAGCCTTAAAGGAGTTTTATCGTTTGAACTGTTCGTGCTGTTCAGCTAATTCTCTGAGATTGAGTTTGAAATCCAGGGGCGAGTCTCTCCTGTCAGCAGGCGTGTCTCTCCTCCCAGGAGGCGTGTCTCTCCTCCCAGGAGGTGTGTCTCCCCTCACTGAAGAACTGTGACATCATCATTTTGTATGAAAAAGGGGATGCAGAAGGTTGTCTTTATATAACAGCTCTGTAGCCTCCTGCATGCTTATGTCTGCAGCCTTCAGGCTCCACAAGCTCCCTGCTGTGCTATATGCAGTTATACACACAGATGAGACATGTGAGGAGTGTACACTGCCCCCTCCTTCCCCTCTGTTACCAGGCTGCAGTCTGTGTTACTGTTTTATATGGAGCAATACACACTGCCCTCCTACCCTTCTCTCCCCCTGTTAACAGGCAGGAGACTATAATACTGTGTTATATGAGGGGATCTGTGACTTAAAGGGGTTTTGCAACTATGTAATGTCGACGTGGGATGCTTAGAAATCATAAGTTAGGCACTTTCCTAAATGCATGTCATTAAAAAAAAGTGTAAAAAAAGCAGCTATCACCCAAGTAAAGATGTCAACTCTATCATTCAATGTTCACTGACAGCAAGCACCTGTTATATCTCTTAGTTTACACACAAATTACACTGAAAGCCAGCAGCGTTTACTACTGTTCTAGTGGTGTTCACCCAAATTGTACTGACAACAGGCAGAGATCTTTACTCAACTACAAGGACAAATGTCAGCTTCAAGTAAAGATCTCTGCTTACTGTCAGCGACATGTGAGTGAAAACAATGGGGAGAGAAGCAATCAGCTTTGAGAGAAGACCCTGCTCAACCTATAACTAACTTGGGCTGGTAGTGTAGCATTAGAGCTTTGCGTTTACAATAAAGGTGTTTGGAGTTCTAGTCCCTCACAGAGAATCCCCCCCCCCCTTAAATTCTACACATAGGTAGAGAGACCTAAAATATATATCTCAATCTCTATAATGATATATATTCACATACATAGCTCCCCTATATCATGTCATCCCCCAGAGTATATGCATTGTATCACATATGTTGGAAGTGCTTGGTGTGACTACTGCGAGGATGGGACACTATATAGGGGAGCTTTGTGTGTGTATATAAATAAAATTATAGATGTCTACACATATATTTTCATATCTTTACATATGTGTACAATTTATAAAAGCTACTGATGGGGCTTGAACTACTAACCTCTCTCTTGCAGAGCTAATCAGCTAAGCACTACACTACACATACAGTTTGTACAAACACTGTGTTGAATCCTTATGTTATACACTTCAGATGATGTCGTCATAAGGAGGTGGAGCTTGCATTAGATCTGAGGAACAGAATGCCCTCTTTTCAAAGTAGCAGCTTAAGGACTGGACCTGTGAGGAGGTGAATCAACCTCTTGGCAAAAGCCCTTTAAACAGGCAGTAATTGCCCAGATCATTGACCCTAGAGCTGGGAGATGTGTATAGAGCCAGCAGACCTTGGTTTCACTATCGATTTTAACAGCTCAGAGGGGAGTAAACACAGAGTGTGCAGGCAGCCAATTACAGCGCAGGGGGCTTGGCCGGGGCGTTTCCTGTCTAGGGGCGTATCCCAACAGGCTGAATGAAATGTCAGCCAGCCAATCACAGTGCAGGGGGCGTGTCTAGGGAATCGGGAAATGTCCAGGGGGCGTGTCCGACCAGCAACAGCAGAAATAGTACACAGATTTACAGAAAAGCTTATATCTGCTAAACCAAGTGACTGGGGTAATGCAACCCAATTACAAAAGTGCTTATTTTTACTGTCCCCATAATGTGAGACATGATCTTTGTAATGATAAAACCTCTTTAAATGTAATGTATAACCTTTCTTTTAGTCCCCATTCTCACAGTGCAGATTTGATCACTGCTTTGCATCCATTTTTTCAGCCAAGATTAGAAGTGGATGCAAAAAAAAGTATCAATGTTTTCATTATACCGTTTCTCAGATAACAAAACAAGATCCTTGAATAGCGTAAGGCTAGTAGATTGATCAGAGAATGGAATTGACTCCAAATACAGACAAATTAATCATCCCATATAAAATAACTTTTATTCCTTATATTTAAAACTCTAAGAGCAAAATGTCCGAAAATCAGCTTATGTGCCCACAGTCAGTTTATCAGCTTATATGCCCACAACATGTTTCAGTTTCAGTCCAAAAAGGGACATTAACAAAGATAGGGGACACATGTGTAAGTGACTATTTGTGTCTATGACTATATGTCTTCCATACGACTAATGATGCTACAAAAAAACTGGCCCTCACATTCCTCACATCCCCAGCCTGTAGACAAAAAATTAAAAAGGTATTAATCTTAGAAAATAGTGTTACAACGCAAATTAAAAAGAGGGTCTTTATTCTTTAAGTAGCAAAACATAATTAATATGATGTGAAACAGGCTGCCTGTGCTTTTCTCCTAGTGATGTCTCTTAATGTAAAGAATCTGGGCAATTGCTTAGTTTCTGGCTGCTAGATTCACTCCCTCACTCATATGACACACCATTATACACTCTGCTCCCCCCACCCACATAACACACCCTTATTCACTCTATGCCTTCACCCATATAACACACCCTTATACACTCTGCTCACCCCACCCATATAACACCCCCTTATCCTCTCCATCCCCCACTCTACCACCTGCCTGAAAAAATAGGGAGGGAGGAGCAGAGTGCATTTATCACATTTTTTTCAGGCTGTTTATACCAATGCAGGTGTTCTAGTTACAAGGATTGCTTGTGGAACCTGGGAGGGAGGTGACTATCACAGCTTTCCAGGCATGAGAACAGACCATTGCAGGAGATCTGCATTGCTGTGACATCCTCTCCCTTCCACTGCTCGCATAGAATGAAGAAGAGAACTGGGGAGGAGCAGGGAAGGGGTGTGATGAGGTTACCACTCTTCAGTGAGGGAAGACTCGCCTACTGGGAGGAGAGACTTGAAAATCTAAGCTAGTGAAAAGCTCAGATGAATGTAAAAGCCTGTAGTGAGAAAACCCCTTTAAGTAGTGATGCGTATGAGGTTTTCGCCATCCCCACCAGCAGGACCTTATTGCTTTGGTTTCTTTTTTTGCTTATTCTTGTTTATTTTTTGCTTGGTTTTAATTTCGCATGCTTATTTGATTATATTTGGTTATTATTAGTGATATGATGCTAATTGTTTGATGTTGGGTCCTGTAACTTGGTGGTGACTGCTGAGTGTACTCACAGACACCAGACCAATTCATTGTGGTTTTAAGTGTTTTTATAGGTGTTTGGAGTTTTCCCTCTTTTTGTGTGGTAATAATGTTACAATAAAATATTTTCTTTGTTTGTGCAGCATTATCTATTTGCTTCTTTTTTTGACTTATTCATGCTACTGTTTGGCATTTCGCCTGCACCTGTTATTTATTGCTTGTGCCCGCCATCCTTTATATTCTATTTCCTTCATGCTAGACAGAAGAACAGAAAGTTCCACTTTTTCCTCTTCAGTGAATTTAACATTATCCAAAATGATTTGAAAATCATTCTGGTGCTCTTTGTGAACAAATTAAGATGATCAATGGTAGGAGCGTAACTAGAATTCAAAGGGCTCCATGGCAAAATGAGATGGGAATCCAACACCTAATTAAATTAAAATAGCAGCATAAGTTGCTATACTTAATGGTATAACTAATAGCACCATACAACAAATAACCATCATAGTAGTTATAGATGGCAGATAAGCCATCAGCTTACTACTCCTTATAAGGTACAAAGATCATGCTTCTGAGGGACCCCCTTTACCTCTGGGGCCCATAGCAGATGCTGTGGTTAATATGGTTATAGTTATACCCATGAACCATTTTTGTTCATTTCTTTTTATTTGCATTATAAATATTGATAATATATCCTTTTGTTGCTTAATGTAGTCAGAAAGTCTTAGAAAAGGCTGTAGATTAGCATTTTTCTGGTTTGTTGTGGCCATTTATGCAAAAGGGACAGTGAAAAGTGCAACTTCAAGAGCTTCTCAGAAACTGATCAGCTTTAATTTTGGCAGCCAGTTGTATCCATTACAAAGTAATGATTTGCCATTAGTTGCTGAGAAGCTCATTTAAAAGTTCAAACCAATGTGGCTGTCCTTCCTGTTGTCACTTTTGTAAATATACTTCTAATAGGAGAGTGTTAAAGGGATGTTCTCACCTTGCTATTTTACAGAGCCTGCTCTTCACACCCAGCTTCAGGCTCCTATTTCCTGTTCGGGCCGTGGGCAGCTTTACTGCAGTGGCTGACACTTCAGCTCTGCTGTTACTAAGTGAGCTTGTAAGAGGGCCATTGATGATGGAGTTTTCAGAGTACAAGACTCCAGAGCTCCAAAGGGAGTCAGTGAGAAAGATAAACAAGCTCATGTGCTGATGATAAGATACAGCAGGGAATGACATTTAAAACTTTGTAAGGAAGCAAAATCAGAACAGAAATGAATTTGGTAATCTTTATTTGCTTTTGCCTACATTTTTAAAACTAATCAATAAGATGGAAATCCCCCTTTAAGTTTAAAGTCTGTTTGTATGAGTGGAGAGGTAATTCTAGGAATATTGTTTTATGTAGGAATTGTGGATATATCAGGAGGCTTTTCCTTGGAATACACTGAGCTGCAAGGTTTTGTGGTTTGCAAAGAGAAGGAAGAAAATAGCTGTGTGCCCCTAGAGAAGCTGAAGGATACATGGAACGGAAGATGGCGAGGCACCCACCGTGTATAGAGCGGGCTCAGCTGGTGAGAGTTAAGAATTCATTATGTGTTCAAAACATATTAGCAGCAATGTGTCTATGCTGTATCTATACAGATAGGCTTTTATGAAGCTGTAGGAATGAAGGTCTGGGTTTCAGTTTGACTGAGATACGTGGCATTGCAGGATCATCTTTTGAAACTAGTAGCTACTGATGCTGGACTGGAGAAGAATCTATGTAAACACTTATGTATAAAAACTTATGCATAAAAACTTTCTAGCATTAAGATTATCTTCATTGCCCATAGCAACCAATCAGAGCTAAGCTTTTATTTTTTTTCCAGAGCTCTTTATGTGATGAAAGCTGAACTGATTGGTTGCTGTAGGCAACAAAGACAGTCTTACTGCAAGTCAATTTTCATAAATAAGGCCCTTGGTCTTTACAATGACCTAAGCGGGGTTAGCTTGCACTTTGCATTCATTTTTGTTATTATTAAGCCAGCATACATACCTAATTCGGGGGTTAACCTGCCTAACAGCAGGGGTCTGTCTATTTATCTGCCTATTTAATGTGGGGGGTTGTCTTCCTAATTAGTTTCTACTTAAAAGAGTGGTCTACCTAGTTTTGGGGCTAACTATGAATTAGAGGGATGTACCTGGGCATGAGAATGGTGTGCCTACCCACTATATGGGGACACAAAAAAAGACCTTGACCAAGAGCACAAAAAGGGACACCTTTACTGTTTCGGAGTACTGTTATTGTGTTGGACATGAAGGGGGGATTATAACCTTTTGGAGCACTGTGAATCGGGAGTTTGTATAGAAGTGGAGTATAAGTAGGAAAGGTACTGGAAAAATGAAGTCTAAGAAGTTTTGTTTGGCAAATTCTGAAGTGTTGAGTCATGGCTGGAAGAAGTCATCTTGGCAGTCTCAACCTGATGGAGAAGAAAAGGAAAAGAGAAAGACTGTAATGTGAGAGGGTGTCACGTGTGAGTCACTGGCTTTTACTGTACTGTAGTCACTTGTATGGTCTGCAGAGCTCTTGTGTACAAATAGTGTCTACCCTTATATAGTTACTGTATGGCGATAACAATGTTTTTGTATAGTGGACTTTATTTACTAAAAGTATAGCAATATTATTTAGTTACAATGTAGTAGTAATATGTGGTCATGGTCTGGCAGAATTAATAGGTCCTTATGTAGTGTTATTGTTGGTAGATTGTCATACTATAGTGGCATTTGGTCAGTAACAGTATGATGCCTATATATAGCTCTGGAAAAAATTAAGAGACCACTGCACAGTTTTCTAAAAATCAGCATCTCTACATCTGGAATGTAATCAAGAGGAAGATGGATAGTCACAAGCCATCAAACAAAGAAGAACTGCTTACATTTTTGTGCCAGGAGTGGCATAAAGTCACACCAAACCAGTGTGAACGTCTGGTGGAAAGCATGCCAAGACGCATGAAAGCTGTGATTAAAAATCATGGGTCTGAGTCAGCTCATAGCATCACATGGCTTTCAGTACCACCTGTATGCTGACGACACCCAACTCTACATCTCCGGCCCAGACATTAACTATCTACTGTCCCGGATCCCAGACTGCCTGTCATCCATATCCTCCTTCTTCTGCTCCCGTCTCCTAAAACTTAATGTAGAGAAAACTGAATTCATTATCTTCCCACTGTCGCACTCCATCCCCACCCCTGATCTCTCTATCATAGTCAATGGCTCTACACTCTCACCGGTCCCACAAGTCCGCTGCCTTGGGATAACACTTGACTCCGCTTTGTCCTTCAAACCCCAAATCCAAACCCTTACCTCCACCTGCCGCCTCCACCTGAAAAATATCTCTCGTTCCTTAACCCTGTCACTACAAAAATGCTGGTCCATGCCCTTGTCATCTCCCGCCTCGACTACTGCAACATCCTTCTCTGCGGTCTCCCATCGAGCACTCTTTCTCCCCTTCAATCAATCCTTAACTCTGCTGCTCGTCTTATCCACCTCTCTCCTCGCTACTCCTCTGCCTCTCCCCTCTGCCAATCCCTGCACTGGATTCCCATTGCCCAGCGCATTAACTTCAAGTTACTAACCATAACCTACAAGGCTCTCCATAACCTTTCCCCTCCATACATCTCTGCTCTAATCTCCAGATACTCCCCCTCACGCAACCTCCGCTCCTCACAGGACCTTCTTCTCCGCTCTCCTCTTGTCACCTCCTCACACAACCGTCTCCAGGATTTCTCTCGTGCCTCCCCCATACTCTGGAACTCACTGCCCCAACACATCAGACTCTCCCCAACTTTCACCAGCTTCAAAAGCAACCTGAAAACCCACTTCTTCAGGATAGCCTACAACCTAGAATAACCCCGCTGTCACTACACCCCACAAACATGTCTGCCCCTCACCTTCTGTCTCTTTCCCCCTTCCTTGTAGATTGTAAGCCTTCGCGGGCAGGGCCCTCTCTCCCTCTGTACCTACTGTTAGTCAGAGATTGTCACTATTGTAAATGTTTGACTTATGTTATGTTATGTATGTAACCCCCTGAATGTACAGCGCCCTGGAATCAATGGCGCTATAAAATAAATAATAATAATAATAATAATAATAATAATAATAATAATAATAATGGGTATTCCAACAAATATTGATTTCTGAACTCTTCCTGACTTAAAACATTAGTCTTCTTGTTTCTAAATGAATATGAACTTGCTTTCTTTGCATTATTTGAGGTCTGACAGCACTGCTTCTTTTTATATTATTTTGAAGATTTCTCATTTACTGCAAATAAATACAAAATTATTGGCTTTGAATTTTGGAGACATGTTGTCAGTAGTTTATATAATAAAGTAACAATGTACATTTTTCTCAACAATATACCATTGAAGAGATAAAACAGAGAAACTGAAAATTTAGCAGTGGTCTCCTTTCTCCAGAGCTGTACATGGTGAGATATTTGCTCCTTGAATAGTGGCATTATTTGGTAACTGTATGACTGTATTATTTAGAGGTATTGTACTATCATATGTAGATGAGGGTTTTTGAAGAGGCAAATTATCATTGCTGATTTTCATTATGCAGTGTACTGCTGAGTGTAGTGTATTAGCAAGATTTTGTGACAAATAGTGACAATAAATCGAAACATGACTACTATATATAAATACACCATAATGGAGACAACAAAACATATATAAACATCGTAGAATATCATCACATACACAGCTAATAAAAATTACCACAATTCACATACCTCACACACAATGGGAATATAAAATGACTGACACTTTCTTATGCGCATTGTTTAATGTAGTGTGTATAGTACTGTGTACAAAATGCCCCAAAGGAGTTTATATTAAGTAGGTTAAGCAGAAACTATTATCCAAGGCAAATCTACACAGAATAAGAAATAATCAGGACATCGCCATGGAAAAACACTTCTCTGGAACAGGACACAGCATGACAGATATAACTGTCTTTATACTGAAAGGTCATCTTATGAATGACGAGGAGAGAAAAATCTTTGAATTAAAACTAATAAGAACATTCCAGTCATTGACACAGGGACTCAATTAAACACCTGGATTTATGATCCATTACATAGACACACTTCACACCCCACAGCAGACTGACTTCAGCTTCCTGAACTCTTAAGTCATCACCTCTATTGCTCCTCCATCTCTAACAGAAAGATCAGTTTTATTGCTTTGTTTTAACTTTATGATATATGGTATAAATGTTATGCTCTTTTCTCAGTTATTAATTTGTATATATGCCTGATAAAGAGGCTTGTGAGCACTGAAGACTTGCAAACATATATTTTTGGTTGTCTAATAAAGGTAGAGTTGTACAAGCGATCTCTGCCAGTCCTATAGACTTTGAATGAAGCAGCAGAGTGCATGTTTGGCAGACACACTGTTCTCGCATTGGACACTGGTCCCATGTTCTGGTGATTGTTGAGAATTCTATTGGTTCAACCTCCATGGATCCAACAGTTATCTCTCATCTAGAGAAAATATATGACCAAAATCCTCCTTTTATATAACATAGTTACCTTTGGTTCAATATGGTTTAATAAACCATGGAATATGTCTACTCTTTATGTACTCTTTGTGTGACAAATATTTAATTAACTAAAATGGGCAAATATGGTTTCCACAGAAAATCTACAGCAGATGCTGAATTACAACACGCCAAATTAATTAAATTTGATTGTTTAGAAAATCGTTTATAAGCAAATGTAACGGCCGAAGGGAGTGCATCCACTGGACCACTGCAGGCAATGGTATAAGTTGCACCATGAAGCGGAGTCTATGGGGCTGCTGGTTTTCACCAGAGCCCACCGCAAGGTGAGATGGTGTTGCTGCGGCAGGCAAGCCCCTAGTTCATTACCCCTGGTGCGGCCAAGGTGTATGCAGTACAAAATTGATGTGCAGGCTCGTAGTCCGGGACAGGCAGGAAGGTCAGGGCATGTGTCAAAGATTTCTGGTTGATGGACGAAGCTGGAGGAACTGGTACATAGGAATAACTAAATGCACAGGGAATGTTTTCTGCATACACTCAAAGACACTATGGATCTGGCAAGGGGGACTGGGGAAGGCTGGGTAATATAGGACGAGTGGCCATCAATTACTGACGCACTGTCCTTGTAAATTTTACAGAGCTGGCACACACGTGCCCTAGGGAACGTGGACGTGTGCATGAGCTGAAATATCGCAGCGAGCAGTGAGTATCTGTTTCAGGGAGCAGAGCTGCGGGTGTGCTGGCGGCCTGACATGGGGGTCATAGCGCCACCCGCAACAGAGGCATCGGGGGCAACGGAGGCACGGGTGTGCACATGACCCAGCGATGTAGGGCACGGGAGTACCCCTAATAGCAAGTTTGGAAGAAAATGCTATCACTTCATCTGGGTTCACACATCGTGTTACTGCATATGTTTTTGCATGATGGTAGTTTTGTAGTTAACTTTGATTTGGAGCACAGGGAAAATGGGGGTTAAATGCATGCATTTTTTAAATGTTTACATTTTGATGCAGTTGACAAACACAGCAAAAACTTATTGTGTGAATGCAGCCTTAGAACAATCAGCCATAATATTCAAAAATCACTGACATATTTAGTCAATGAAAAATTAATTAAATTGATTATCTTGGGAAAATAGCAGCTCTCAGGGAATAGGAAGTGAGCAGTCAGTTCTTAAAGAAATAGGGCTGGATGTAGTAAAAATGGGCAAGTATAAAGATTTCAGGGACTTTAACAAGGACTGAATTGTGATGGCTAGATTACTGGGTCACAGTAGCTCCAAAACAAAATATATATTCTTGTGAGGTTTTCCAAATATGAAGTAGTTAGTACCTACCATATCTGTCCCAATGAAAGTCAGGGTCATGGATACCCAAGCCTTTTTAATGAGCATAGGGAATGAAAACTTTCCCATCTGATTTGATCCCAAAGAAAAGCTACTGTAGCGCAAATGGCTGAAGAAGTTAATACTGGTTACCCTAGAATGTTGCATTACAACTTTCTGCATTATGGGGCTGCATAGCTACAGACTACTCAAGAGTGAGTCACAACTGGACCATAGAACAATGGATGAAAGTGGCCTGGTCAGATAAATCACGTCATTTTAAATAATGTGAGTAACAGGTCAGTGTTTGTTGCTTCCTTGAGAAATGTGTAGGGCTTAGTGGAAACATGGACTCCTGTGAACTAATACATTTACTACAATTTATGCTAGTTTTTGGCACATAGAGTACCATAAATGTTTTACAAGCTGTACAACTTTTATTACATTTGGCACAACTACCCCAATAATACCTACCTAAACATTTTTGCAGGCCAACTACATCCTCCATGGCAATGGTATTCTCTAAGGGAAATGGCCTCTTTCAGCAGGTGCTCTGCCACAATGTGGAATTTTTTTAGGAATGGTTTCAAATTCCCAAGACCTCAATCCAACTGAGCATCTGTGGGATAATCCATGAAGGCCCCACTCCCCAATTTAGAGACTTCTAGGGGACTTCAGTCTATTTCAGTCTGTAACCGCCTCATAAGCAAGCCATGAGCAGACTGTAAAGAATGAGAAGATAGCTGTGATTGTGCATTTTTCCCCATTATTTCTATTTCCTGAATATACAGTAGCTGAGCTCATTCTCTTGGTTGTATTCGTAACACACATAAATATGAACAGGGAGAACTGTGCAAGCATGCTATCTCACCATTCTCTGGGGTAAGCTTGTAGTTGGCAATGAACGGGCTGCAGATTCTGAAATAATGAAATAGGATAGCCCTTTTAAAGGATCTGTGGGATGCCTTTGTGCCAAACATCACAGAATGTCTTTAGAGGCTTTGTGGAGTCCATGCCTTTATGGGTTAGTGGTGGTTTGGTGGAACGGTATTAGACAGGTAGTTTTGATGCAATATCTTACTATATACGAGAAACAAAAAAATTGCATGATGAAACTCATATGGGCCAGAAGAGAATAAGAGCCCACACTGAAGATCTTTTAACCTTTCTTTACCTGCACATTTTTGAATGCTCAGTTTCGATTTCAGCTTCTCCATAGCCGTTACAATAATCACTGTCAAACTTGCTATCTACAGTCCTCCATGCTCTAGTGCAATGACTAGGCCAGTAATGCCTTATACAATGTGACATTAATGCATTTTGAGGGGTTGTCTAACTAAAAAAAGAGAATGAAAAGGCCCTAATTGCATTAAATGACAGAAAAAAATGTACTTACCGCCGATCTAGCATTGAAGTTCCCGCAGTCTCTTTGGACTTTATTTAATTCAATTCCTTCTGACTGGCACATGTCCAGTGCATCCAAACAAGACACTGACTAGAGTTTCAACTCTGTACCTCCACCTATCTGAAGAACGGGCCCCCTGAGAGTCTCCATTTCGAATGGAAAGATTTTTGGAACTCTCCAGTTGATTTAAATGGAAATTCCAACTACAGCCAACGGCAAAATCAATCATAGAGCTCTGACCACCACTCTGTTCTAAATGGAAACTTTTGGGGGACCATTCTTGAAATAGGTGCAGGTGGGACCTTCACCTGTTACACATTGATGGCTATATAGATACGCCATCAATGTGTTAGATGGGAATACATCTTTATTTAATACAATATAAAAAATTCAAGTCATTATTCTGGCAACATATGTAACCTGCTTCTGTTGCAGTAATTTGTGGCGATAACATTTCTTTATGCACATCTTTCAAGAGCCATAAGAGCCATTTTTTATTAAATTCTATATACATGAATATATTTAGTTACATTTTATGTAATATAACCTATAATTACTGGGCAACCAGACACCATATAATGTACAAAAATCTTTGGGCGACATATATGAATTTGAATGCTTATTTTATTATACTTGGCGCCGACAACCCAGTTCTAAACAGATATTGAAGAGTATAGAATAAGACAGTATGAAGATTTTTGGTGCATTACATAGAGCTTAATGCGCCAAACTTATCTCAAAGTTCAGCGCATTACACTCTATGCCCATACAAAATTTGGTGCATTAAGCTCTATGCAACGCGCCAAACTTTGTATGGGCTTAGAATGTAATGTGCCAAACTTTGAGAGACATATGAAGGAAGGCGCTTCAAAGTGAATTATTGCATTCATTATATTCAGTGTATAATGCGCCTGAATGTATGAAAGTAGATTTTTTGCGATTAAAAATGGAGTCTAAAGTTCCCGCCCCCCGCCTGTGTGTTTGGCGCATAATGAAACTTTGGCGCATTAGTAATGCTCCAAACATATATAAAGGCTGGAAATAAAAGAAAAGTCATTAGAATAACATGTCAGTGAATAGAAACAATGGTAGTGATCCTGCTTTGAGGACCACAGGTTCCACCAAGACATGTGCTGTGCTGGCTCTTGCTGTATGTAGAATAAAGGACGAGAGCAGCTAAAATAAATTTCAAATTTAATGTAATAAAAATTTAAAAAAATATGAATATGAATATTAGTTTTAGATTCTATGAGTTTTAAATACATTTTATAGGAGATATTTTTTACATTTTTTATTAAGTATAAATCATTTAATTTTCTATAGTTTGATAATTATCAAAAATTACTTTTTATTATTGTACTGGTGGAATTTGAGAAATAATGGACATTGTGTGTATTTTTGCTTCTCCCACCCTTTATTCTACATACAGCAAGAGCCAGCACAGCACAGGTATTGCTGGGATCTGTGGTCCACCAAGCAAGACCACTACCATTGTTTCTATTCACTGACATGCTATTCTAATGACTTTTCTTTTATTTCCAGCTTTTATACAGGTTTGGTACATTACTAATGCGCCAAAGTTTCATTATGCGCCAAACACACAGACAGCGCGATGAACTTTAGACACCATTTTTAATCACACAAAATCTACTTTTATATATTCAGGCTCATTATACACTGAATATAATGAATGCAATAATTCACTTTGAAGCGCCTTCCTTCATATGTCTCTCAAGGTACGGCACATTACACTCTATGCCCATACAAAGTTTGGCGCATTGCATAGAGCTTAATGTGCCAAACTTTGTATGGGCATAGTGTAATGCGCCAAAGTTTGAGAGAAGTTTGGCGCTGCGCCAAAAATGTTCATACTTTCGTATTCTACACTTTTCTATATCTATTTAGAACTGGGGTGTCGGCGCCAAGTATAAGAAAAATGCGCATTCAAATTCATACATGTTGCCCTTTGTGTTTTTTGGTGTTTCATTTATATGGACTTTACTGTGTGGTAAATGTCATGTTAACTTTATTCTGTCAGTCATGATTCTGACGATACTAAGTTTATGTTTTACTACTTAAAAAAAGAAAAAATTTTCTTTTTTAAACTTGCTATAAATTGCCGCTTTCTATGACCGATACCTTTTTTTTATTTTTCGTTGACAGAGCTGTTTATTGACTTATGTGGGGCTTGCTGAAGTTTTTATTTGTACCATTTTGAGAAACATATGACTTTTTGGTCAGTTTTTACTTCAGTTGGTTTGGGAAGACAAAACTACCATTTGTGATTTTGTGTATTTACTGCTTGGTATAAAAAGTCATGTTTTCATATATTAAATGTTTATGGCTGTAGCTATAATACATTGGGAGACATTTATGAACGAAGACTAGTGTACTCCCGTTTGCTCTATTTTTTAACCAGGCGCACTCCAATATCAGGCACATTACAGAGCACCCGCGGCACTTTTTAATGCGCCTGAGATCGGGGTCGTGCTGGAGGTGTGTCTTACTACAACCGTATGAAGCTAAGCATTTATAGCTTCAGTATGGTAAATCCAGGTGCATTACTGCTGGAACAGGTAAACCACTTTAAAAGTGGTTTACCTGAGCCTGAAGTGTCGCTTTTGCTCTAGAATGTGACTGATTTATGACCTGCAGTAGAACAGGTTCATAGATTCAGGCGCATTCTACGCTACAAATATGTGCAAAAAAAATGGCACCTGGGCACCAAAAATCATACATGTTGTCCATCATGTTTATTCATTTTTTATTTTTTTTTTGAAAATGTATACAGGGATCTGCTTTTAATTTTTATTGTTTTTTTTAAATACATATTTAAACTTTTCTTTTTTTTAAATTTTCCTTGCAGGGTACATGACCACTATGTTGCAGCATGGTGTACATTTACTGTATTTCTACCACACCATCAGTAGGCCCCTGATTAACATGCCAATCAGTTGACATCCTGAGGAGGTGAATATAGTGATACAGGAGGGTGCCCTGTCACCTGAATAACAGCTTAGATGCTGCAGTCACAGTGACCACAGCATGTAAGTGGTTAAACAGGTGGGATTGAGAAGTTATATTCTATCCTGAACACTATGACTAATGTCAACTGTAACTAACAGCCAGCAGCTACGGTGTTCTGAGTAAGGGATTAAAGACACTAGAAACATGTTGTTTTTATAACTATAAACCTGTAGAAACAAAGTTAAAAAACAAAAATATTCAGTTAGGTGAGATTAAAGGAGTTGTACATAATTAGAAAAACATGGCTGCTTTCTGCAGACAGCACCATACCCATATACAGGCAGTACAAATTTAATTTGTATGTAAGTTGGAACAGGTATATTTATTAAATGTAACTCAAGCACAAAAGTTTTTTTTTTTTTTTCATTTTAGAAATTACAGGGAAGGGTTTTTACATTTGTTTTGTGGTCTGTGTCCCTGTTAAGAAGATTTTATCTAATGCGTTGATGTGTCATGCTGGAACTTGTGGGTCCACAGATGCTGTTGTGGAACATGGAACTACAAGTGCCAACATGCCTCATAAATCTGTTTGTAACTAGTGGACAAATGTAAGTCGGAACGGTGTAAGTCGAGAGCTGCCTATAATGGGTTGTGTCTGTTATTATAGCTTAGTTTTATTGACATAAATGGCTAGCCTGCAATATAACGAATACCTTATACTGTAGTCAGGTTTGGCACAGGCATGTAAGGTACACATTAACCCTTCACCTTATTTAAAGTTTTAAAGTATTAGCATCATGTGTAAGGAATGTAAGAAGACCTCGAAAGCAGATATATATCATTGCCTCTATATAAAGGAGGGTGTTTGGATTTTTCTTTTCAATGCATGCCATAAAACACCCCTTTTCAAGCAGATGTCATGTTATTGTTGTTATATATACCTGGTACACAAATAATATTGCATGACACAATTTCCAGTAGACATTTTTAATTGTGTGAAGAATTTCAGGATGTAAAATGGTGACTGCCATACTTTGTTTTAAAGAAAATCTGTTTAGTTTTAGATCTGTCCAGGTACTGTGAATCATGAGATGGATTAAAAAAAGGTGAGAAATGCTTTTTATGTTTTAATGCACAACAATCTCCATTGGTCAGCTGATTAGAGGCAAGTAAAGCACTGTTGGAACCGATGGTCTATAGTAGGGGTCCCCAACTCCAGTCCTCAAGGCCCAACAACAGGTCATGTTTTCTGGTTTTCCTTCGCATTGCACAGGTGATTTAATTATTGTCATCGCATTCTGTGGGAAATCCTGAAAACATGACCTGTTTGTGGGCCTTGAGGACTGGAGTTGGGAAACACTGGTCTATAGTCTGAAATGCAAAAAATAATTAATCCGGTGCTAAAACATTTTATCTACTTAATATTATGTTTGTAGTATTGAATGAAACACCATAATATTCCACAATTATTTATGTTATTTTATAAGCTCAACATTCCATACAAGGGGTTGTCTGAAATTGGACAATAGGGTTTATTAGTTTAAGAAAGAGTGCCAGCCCTGTTCATGGGCAGTGCCTAAGTGAATGGGCTGGAGTTGCAATACCTGACACAGCCTATAGCCCAAGGTGTGAAAAGTGTATACCAAATGTCTTCAATCTTTTCACCTGATGGACATTCACTAGCTGCTAAGTACTAACTACACAGTGGATATGTATCACACACACTAGTGAATCATTAATACTTTTCTCTAAAGTTCCATTTTAAGATCACATGTAAAAGGGTTAGGGTAATCTCAGACTATCACTATTTGATCATTGCAACTAAACATTTTATTTTTCCTTCTTTTTAAAGCAAACTATTCATAAATCCATTTGTAACTAATTTAGGCTTAAATTTTAGCAAAACTCTTAACTACAGTAGACTAATGACTCTTTGGGCCACATGTATGAAACTGTTTAGGTCTAAAACTCACTCTTTTTCTCATAGTAACCTATGGGCAAAAAAGTGCGTTTTAAACCTAAACAGATTCATACATGTGGCACTTTGTGTGATAAGAAACTGGTGATTAAATCAGGCGTATTAGTTATGATGTAGCACAATAGTCATAAATCCAATAACCACACTTATAAAGGTCCTGGTATTTGTGAACCTACTGTCCAGATAGAACAGTCAGGTAATTTAATTGTTAACCTAAGAATGAATTTCTTGAATCTGAAAGAATACATATGGTTTGTTACATTGTAACAGTGGAACAGATGGAAATCGTCTCTATGACCAAGCCATACCTGCACAATGATCACGTCAATGCTTTTACCAAACTGTTGGTGTAAGAACAGCAAATAGATTTCTTGCCCATTGGTGATTATTGCTTACTTATATTTGCATCTTATTTACATATTATTAAGCACAATTAATCACACATGCGGATGTAAGGGATGCTCTATTCTCTTGTATAGGAAGTACAATAAAAAGGCACATGATCATTCATTGTAGGAATTGTGCACCAGTCTTCAACATAAAATATACCAGTAGAGAGAAACTTTTCATTCATCTCTCACGGAGTCCAAACATAAACTCTTTCCAGTCTTTTAATCCTCCAACTTTGACGAGCTCTGTTCTTCTCTTCCTTTTGGTATTTTCACACTGGATCCATGACAGCCTATCCACATAGTAGGATGGCTATTATCATGTGATGTTCAGTAATCCATGAACAGATGGTAAAAAATGTCCTATTTTCTTTGTTTTTTTTTTTTTTTTTTAACCAAGAAAGCATCTCTGCATTTTTCTATGGTCTAATTAGAAAACCATTTCTCCCAAAGCTATCAATTCCGACCATGTTTTATCCAGTTTCGTATAATCCATTTTTGTCCTGAACATCTCTGCACCACCAGTCTCAGCCCAAAATTAGCATCCTTGGACATCTCTACCTCCAGGCAGCGACCTGTGTCCTTGCTGACAATGGGGCTATTCTGTAAAAGGATGAAAAGCAAAGTTTATACAGTAATTTATGACACCAGATAAAATATAAATGGGATGAAAACTTCAGCAAATATTTATCGATTTAAAGCTAAACTTTCAGGTGATTTAGGCTGAGAGCAGGATATGATAGAGGGAGAGAATCTTAGCTCAGTGATACATGAGTTTATATGGTTTGAAGCTAAATTTATGAGTAAAAAACAGAGAAAATCAGTAAAGGTAAAAACAGAAAGTCCTCCTTACTCCGCCCACATACAGTGATTGACAGCTCTTTATACACACTGATGCAGCGACAGCTGTCAATCACTGTATGTGGGTGGGGCAGGACTTCCAATCTCTCTTAAGGAGTCCGGTCAGGGTTTACTTTGCTTCTACTCAGAAATTCTGCTTAAAATCATATTAGTCTTATGTCACAGTTTATAAACCTATATTAACCTATATATCAGCTTCTCTCCTATCACATCCTGCTCTCATATAGAGGAGCATAACCCACTAGGTGGGTTAACTTCAAATAAGAGTGTAGTTGGACCAGAATTCTTCTGATATAATAGCAAAGTACAATGTAGATATTACTTATACTTTGTTACACTCTGGCAGTTACTTCATGTTTGGAGATATTTTTGTGGTTTACTGGGGTCATTTAACCTTTTGAAACATTAAAACCTCAGCATGTTTTAAAATAATGAAACCATATATACTTATTTCTCGGTTGCGCAGAAATCCAATAAAGAACATCTTGTGGGCTCTCTGTTCTTTGTTTACTGCTAGCCGTATATGACTGCATATTATTAGCATTGTGGCTCCCGTTGCTGAGCTATGATGCTAAAAGTATGGCATGTGAGCGCTGAGTCCACTGATTGCTTATGGAAGTCATGTAACAACTGATCGTAAACAAAAAGCACAGCTCCCTGCAGAGCTTCTAGGCTGGATCGCTGAGCAATTGGAGAGGTGAGTAGAGTTTTTTTGCTATTCTGTCACAAGTGCTGACTAACCCCTTCATAATAACAAATAATTACATTTTCTTGCATATCTGGGTAGCTTAATTACATTTTCATATATGACATATCTATCCCACAAATATACCATGTCTGTCTATTGCCTATGTCATGTTGGGTATGTTTCTTATCTATGTCATGTGTATTCCCAATCTACCATACGTCATATATGTCCACAATCTATGTCATGTCTGTACGACATCTGGCTCATGCATGTCCTCCATCTAAACCATAAGTATGCCTGATTTATGACGTGTATAACTGTGCTATGTGAATTCCTGATTTATAGAATATGTGTTCCTGACTTATGTTGCATGCCTGTGATGTATTTTAAGTTCGTTCCTCATTATTTCTGATATTGCACCCTAACATGTTACACATTATATAAGTAATGTACAATATTTAGGTAAACACAAAAAAAACATCATAGAAAAAAAGTGTCATTTGTGCCTTAACAGTTAATTCACATTAAATTTTTCCAGTGTAGGTCAGAAAATAAAAGTAAAATCAAATAAATAATTGAAAAATTATGTAATTTAGTACTGGAGTCTAAAAACATAAATGTGGCCTCTCGACGGGTTTGAACTGAGAAATTTAGATAGCAGGGCACATTGAGTATTATCCTTTTGTAATATACGGATCTAACAAAGATTGCTTGGCATAGATAACTTACTGCTGCAAGATATCTTATTTTAGAAACTTCTGTTTTCCATGTATGATCATGTGTTAAAATGTCAAGTTAAGCTTTGCTACAACTGTTAATCCTGCTTAGTATAGATCCCTGTTAGCTGTTCTTAGGGACTCCAACTGGAATGGAGTAAGTGCTTATGTTCCTTCTGCTTGTCAGTGCTGTGACAGTATAGATGCTCACAAATTATACATTGCTTGAATACGGTGCTTAAGGCAATGTTCGGATTCTTACTTATTTGACTATACTTATATCATAGCATCCCTATGTAACACCTTCTCACCTGTGTGAAATCCCAGAGTTTCTGAGTTGGTCTTGGGACATCATCACATTTTTTTAGAATAGGAGTTCTTCCTTTACCGTCATCAATGAGACACTTTGTATCAGGTAAGAAGGCAGTAGAGCCAAGGGGACCTAACTGCAGCAGCCCCTCCGCGCTGTATCGTACCAACTGTATGAAAACAAAAGTTTAAACTTTTATTTTACTGCAATATTACACTTGCTTTTAGCCTTAAATATACAATCTGCATTTGACCTTCTTACGTATTTCCTGGATGTTTTCTCTTTCAGAGAAGCATATTTACAGCATACTATTCATACAATTTGTGGTGTACAACATTGCTTCCAGGGGACATTGATTACCTTGCATGAACGCACAGCACTGTTTCTAACAATCACTTTGTTTTTATTCACCATATGTTCCACTGGCATAGGCTGTTAACATTTTATCTCAACAATGTTGCCTGTACCTCTGTATAATTCCAAAAACCCTTTGAGTTTGAGATATCTCTGACAGTAGGGAGTAACTCAGCAGAAAACACATGACACCAGACCCTGCAATGTGGTGACACCTGACACTTTCATTTAGTGCAGTCATGTAGAACTGAGATTGTTCATGATTAGAAGAGAAAACCTTATGGATCCAACTATTCTCAGAAGGAAACTGTCACATTCGTGACATCTGGCTCTGGTCGTCGGCGATGGTCGCTGCGACCATAACTGCGGCTTTGCTTTACCCTCTGTGAACACTGTCCTCTATCTTGGACTTTAATTGAATCCTGGCCAGCGCCCGTGGCCAGGAATTTTCCAGCACTCTCTGGGTTAATCTATTCTCTCAGTGATTGACAGATTCTGTTCCCTATCACCTCTGCTCTGTTTCCTCCCCTTCCCTGTTTATAGTCACCACTTCCTTCCCTCCTTGCCTGCTATAGGTTATTCTCCTGTAGTTTGCCGTATATTCTTCTGTGGTTTCTGTGCTCTCCTGACCTTTCGCTGTGGACCCCGGTTATCCTCTTTTGTCTCACGTCTCTGTACTGCACTGCCCGTACTGTTGCCGACTTTGGACCGCCCCCGGTTACCTTCTTTGTCTCCCGTCTCTGTACCTCGCTGCCGGTACTGTTGCTGACTTTGGACCGCCCGACTATGCTTATTGTTCAGTGTCTTTTTGTCCTGTCTGTGTCGCATCTATATCAGTGCAGCTATCAGTCTTCCGGTTGGGGCCAGCCTATTAAGGAGTCAGGTTCCCCAAAAGGCAGGGACAGGGGCTGGGATCAGAGTCAGGGCCCATTTGTCTGTGTCTGTGTGTGTGTCCCTGACCGGTCCCTGACAGAAACATAAGAATTTTCTTTATTTTTAAGGATCTATTCGAAGCCCTTAGTTAAGGCTAAGTTTCAAAACATTTTAAAGAATAAATCTTATATATATTCAGCCATTTTTGTACAACTGGAAAGACATTCTGGTAATTCTGGCACTGGTAATAGAGTTACTGAAAATTCATTCCTTAGCCAGTGGGCACTTGCATAGTACTAGGTTGTGGGACATTATTGTATGTACATTATATACAGGTACCAAGATGGGTTGATGCCTACCAAGTAGAAAGTTTCTTACCTTTTAGTCTACACTTGGCACCTATGTTACGTACCCAATTAGTAGTACAGTATAATAATGCTAAGACTCTGTACAGACTATTTTAATGGCTTCTGTTTATAATTGAATTTTGAATAGGGAAATGACTTTATTCTTATGGGTGAAAACTGATCTTGACAGTTCACAATTACTTCAATGGGGTTTAGTAGGGTCTACTAGAGTTCCAGTGTTCTTGACACGCCATGTACTTCCTTTTGTGGTCGGCATCCTATTCTCCTCTCATGTGCTCAGCTCCTTGTCCACTCCTAATGCACCCACCCTGATTTAAAGAACACAGCTTTTCCATATAAATATTCATATCACAACTCATAAACTCATATCAATACTCATATACTCATATCAATATTCTACTAATATGAAGAACAGATTTCTTCTGAGCGAAGTGTACAGACAAAATCCACAATAGTAGAACCCTACTCCTCGATAATTTATATTTTTTATACAAATTAAAGAGAACCTGTCACATAGATTATTCCATCCTTGCTGAGGACAGCACAAGCCAGTGACAGGCATGCTTTTTCCTGCAGTGTGTGCCTTATTCTCTATACATGCTGTAGTTTCAGGGCATTTAATGCTGAAAAGAGTCCGCTTAATTCATGAAAAGACGTTAGCCCTGCCCACTCATGATTAGCCCTAACCATCTGCTCTTTATTCAGTGTATCCTTATTCAAAGTAAAGTTTGAATCAGCTGTGGGTGGGTGGGACTAACTGTGGGTGGGGATGGGGCTAATGCTTGCAAATGAATTAAAGGGGTTGTCTCACTACATCAATTCATCTTACCTCAGTCCTGTTTTCACAGTTTCATTTTTTAATTCAGGGGCGTGTTTACCGTCTCTGCTGGCTTCGACTTGCCTGCAGTGAGGAGCTGCTGAGGACACCAGGTCTGTAGCTATAGCGACCAGAGCTGGTAGCCTATCAAGATAGATCAAATAGGTCTGTATCTATAGTGACCAGAGGAGCTGATGCAGCCCATACAAGAGGGGATATTTAGGAATAGGTAGGACACTGTTAATGGTCATATATTGCAAAGTGACTTGTCTTTGCAAGATCTTTAACATACGTAATCTTTAACATAAGCAATCATTGTAGTAAGAAAACCCTTTTAAGTGGACTCTTCTCTGGCAGCACAGGCTGCAAACTGCCAGATAAGAGCATTAAACGCCTCAATACTGCTGTATCTTACAGAATAAGGGACACAGCGCAGGAAACAGCATGTCTGTCACTAGCTTATGCTGTACTCAGCAAGGGGGGCATAAACTATGTGACAGGTTCTCTTTAAATAACACTTTTGTTATCTTTAGATCCAATACAGTATTCCAGATAGGGGCAGCCTGGCTACAGCTCTCTATACTGGTTATACACATGTGCTCTAAAGGTGTTGTGTCGAAGCTACACAAGCACATCAGGTGAATTTCCCACTTACTAATATCTGACATTTCCTGTGTTCCAGCTTGGTGCCCTATGAAGTGCTGACTTATTTCTTATTTTTTTTTTATATCTCACTATCTTTATCTTTCTTTAGTCCAAAAACCAACAATAAACTGCACAACTAGCTGTCGCAGATGCCTCACATACTTTGAAAATGACAAATTGTAGATATTAAAACATAGTTTCAGTATGTGATACTGATTTATGCTTTGTGGGTAGATGAAAGTAGACAATCCAGAAGTGAACTGCTCAATCTAATCCTCAAGCAACGCATACAGACCAAGATCTTAAGAAAATCTAGGCTCAAGAACAAGTGGAGTGGATCAATCAAGATAAATGAGTCACTGGCTGACTGAGCCATGTGCTCAAGAAGGGATTATTGTGGAGTCTGATGAGTGTGTTTGGCCACTCAAGGTTGACAGACGTTTCTTATCCTGTCTTCGATTTAGTGTCTGCATACCATTGTTGGACTGGTTAGTCCGAGGAACATATTATGTAGCAGGAGGTCTTTTACATTGGAAGGTCCTACACATATCATTATTTAAATGAAACAGTTAAACTTTTCCACTCTGTCAAAAATGTTCAGTTAAATATGCAAATAAAATTTTTCCAACACTTGTCACCCGGACTCTTTTTACAAAAGGAATAATAAACAGCAGCAAGAAATATCTTTGCAGGGAAGACAGCATTCACAAATAGCCATTATGAAAACAAAATGTTCAGCTGAGCGTTTTCTTAAATTTATAGGACAACGCTGTTGGTAATAGGAGAATTTATGCTTGGATAAATATACTTAAATAGACAGGAAACACTATTAAGATGTGCTGGGACAATAAACTAAAGAAAGAATATTGTTTTATAGACAGTGATAAGCTTAATTTTGTATTTCTCATGTCTTAATTACACAAATACACATATCTTTCTTTATTTGAATAAACTATAATCCTTTTTATTAAGTTTTACATCTATCCAAAAGTGTCTATAAAGACAAACTTGCTTGAAGCATGTGACAACTGAGAACTGTTTGGGCTTGTCCCCATGGCACAGTTTTTCAGCCGGTTCTCGGTTTTGAAAACCGGCTGCAAACCGGCTGAAAAACGTTTATTCGGACATTATGGTTCCCACTGCACGGATAGACCGCCAGCGGTCCGAAAAACATAGCACATGTTCATTCTTCCGTCGGGTTTTTGGACGGAATATGAACATGCCTAAGTGAAGGGGGAGGGCTTTTCTCCGCTAACCGCACAGCACGAAAACAGGACAAATACCGGTCGGATAAACCGACTGGTATTTGTCCTGTGCTGTGTAAACGGCCCCTTTGTATTAATGTAAACTTAGAGTCCCTGTACCTAGGTAGCTGAAGCTGTTAGGGCATGTTTACACACCCAGCTGCCCCCTATCCTCACAGCATGCAGCCTTGCACACACAATGGGGGAAAGACAAAGCAACTGCATGGCCTCCTTTTTCTTAAGCAGTAGACAGAGTCTTTGGTGACTGCCTTCCAAGAGCCATACCTTTTATATTTTTAATTCTTTAGTAGTAAATAACATGTTATCTGTATTCTACAGATTTATATGATTCTGGCAATATCAAAGATGTAGGTTTTTCATTATGTTTTAGTACTGTAAAAAAGTTCAAACACTCTCTATTTCTTAAATTTGCACTGAAGCGCTGTTTTCTGTGACCAATTACTTTTTGTTCTTCCACCTATGAACCTGAATGATGGTACATTTTTTGTTGGCTGAAGAGTAATTTTTATTGGTACCATTTTGGGATAGATATGGCTTTTTGATCACTTTTTATTCCAATTTTAAGGGGACGTGAAATGACCAAAACCCCTCAATTTTGACATTTGGAATATTTTTCTTCAACGGTGTTCAGCATACAGGATAAGTGATGTTCTATTTTAATAAATTAGCCTTTTATGGATGCAGCAATATCAATTATGTATGACTTTATTTTATTTTTATTTGTAAAATGGCAAAGCTTTAAACTTTGAACTTTTAATATTTTTTTTACTATCTTTTATACTCTTAAACATTGTACAGCTTTCTGCATTCTATAAAGATGATGGTTTTACTTCTTCCTTCTTGGGGAAACTGCCATATATATATAGAATTCAGAAAGATGTACAGTCAATCACGCCCCCTAGTGGTCAAGCTTCTTTGGGGTACTTAATGTTAAAAAAAATGTTTGAGTATACAAATTAGTAAAAAATATTAAAAGTTAAAACCATCTCCCTTTTGCCATTTTAAAAATAAAAATATAATTAAGTTAAAGTTAACAATTTGGCATCCCACACTTTCACAGCTGGGGTGCCAATCAAAGTGAGGAACTTTGCATGGCACCGTTTCTCATTCATTTAGATGCCGTGGCTGCTGCAGTGTCAAAGGGGTTGAGCAGCAGAGAACAGAACTAACTTTTTTTGCCATGACTATCAGAAAATTTTAGCAAAACACCACAGATTTATAGTGATTTGCAAAAAACAGGGTGTCGCAATAGACCACCACGTGACTAAGACTTTGTTCACATCTGCATCAGAGGTTCTGTTCGGGAACCTCTGTCGCACGTTCTGTCAGAAATGACAAGAGAATCAGTGCAGCAAACTGTGCTATTTTTTCCCTAAACAACAGACAGCACCCCAGAAACACAATGGACCCATTGTATTCAATAGGGTCCATCAGGTACCATTGGTGTCCATTGTCAAATGGATCCTTTTATGTCCGTTTTCACTTTTGCCAAATGTAATCTCCGACGCAGATGTGAACTGAGCCATAAATGTTTGCATATACCTAAATGTAACTAGGTTTTTGTGTTTGTACAGTTTTTAACAGAAAAAAAATAAATGCCACATTGTTTTGATTTAGTTACATTTTGGCAAAACCACACTATTGTTTCTGTGGATTTTTGTAATCACAACGAAAATAGTACAGCGTTGCTGAGCTTCTTTGGGAAATCCTTATATAGATGGCCTGTTTACAGAAGGGGATTTACAGTTCAGCTGTGCTTGCCATTGATGCAATGTCTAGAACGATACCAGTGGGAGGGCTCCACCATGTAAGCACGTCTTGGGCTGCCACCTCCCCTCCCTCTAACTGACCTTCCTATTTGCATGGATTTTCTTCCACATTCAAAAACATATTTATTAATAATAAATTGATAATAAACTTTATGTAAAATTTTCACTAGTTTGCATCAGACAAGGAAATTAGATTTTGTCACCATTTAGGACAGAGGCCAATGTAAGTGATGGTGGTCTCTTCAGAGTATTGCAGACTATGTTAACCTTGTGGAAAAATGGAAAAGAAATAAGAGTTTGTGCAGGCCTATTTTTCAGATTGCAGCAAAAATCTCCTCACTTGCTTTGATTTAGATTCTTGTGATCGTGTGAGTCCTGGTGGGGCCTCTAGCTATCAAACACTTACGACCTATTCTGTAGGTAGGTAGTAAGTTGACAATTCCAAACTCCTGACATGTCTCTTTAATTAGATAATTGCATTCCCTGTAAAATATCAATTGTGCAATTCTGAAGACTCTTTTCTTAGAACTCTCTGTTGTGCTGATCCTCTATTATTTTCTTGGAAAAGTGTCAATAAATTGACAATTAGGTGTTCCAATTTCCTTGCTAAAGAGGTTTGTCTCTGTACGGTCTGGTACTGTCAGCACTGATTGGCTGGTAACTGTGCAGGGACACCACTCCAACATCCAGTTGTCAATCTATTTATATATTTTGTAGAGAAACAACTCAAGGTGGATTTTAAAAGAAGCAGTATAATTATTGTTTAGTGGTGAATGCAATTATTTATTAAACCAGCCATGTCAAGAGTGGTGGACTGTCCATTTTTATTTTAACTGACGAACTTAAGAAAGAAAGAAAAACAAAGTGGGTTCACACAGTCACTTCTACAGGAATTTTATCAAGCTTGAAACTCTAGACTTGTCTAGAGGCTATAAAAATCAGAATGTATAATAGAAATAACACATTCAAGTAGACATAGCGGTAAACCAGAAATGTGTGTTGCCGAGGAGCCCCATGCACTGCTTACCTGTGAAGACATGCCATGGCAGGGGTACAAAATGGCTTTGTTGTCATCCTCAGAGCCTTGATCCAAACAATAACCTGTTGCTTTACTGTTACGGAGCTAAAGTAGTGAAAAACAGTCAAAACAGTCAACAACTTCCTTAGCGTAATAGATATAATCATAGTGTGAAGAAACAGTTACTAATAAAATGTAATGCGTTTTATGGTTTCATGTTTTTCAACTTGATGACCTACATGATACGCATTGTTCAACAGATCCAACACTCTTTAATGTGCCAAACATGTGAGTTCGTTCTGGGGGCGTTATGGAGGCATGGCACACCACATTCGAACTATTAGATACATAGATGAGTGCGGGTCAGCAAACTACTGCTCGGACAGGCAGATCTATTTCAATATGGTCTGCCTGAGCGTGAGGAGTCAAAGTGAAGCTAGATTTGCTATAAGGGCAAAAAATGTCCCTTATTTCTCAACTTACACCAGTACAATAATGAAAAGTAATTTCTGATATTTATCAAACTATATAAAATTTAATTATATACATTATTTTTTTTCATATACAATTAAAATAAAAAATTTATAATATCCACAAAATACGAAAATATCTCTTATTAAATGTATTTAAAATTGATAGAATCTAAAATTAATTGTAAATTAAATGACCCACTGACCTATATTTTTCTGAATTATATTAAAAATAAAATGTTATTTAGATTTTATTTTTTACTACATGAAATGAAAGACATTTTATCAGATGGTGATCAGTGTTGATATTTATTTTTACTGCTCTCACCCTTTATTCTACATACAGCAAGAGCTAGCACACCACAGGTCTGGCTGGGGCCTGTGCTTCACCAAGCAACATCACTACCATAGTTTCTATTCACTGACATGCTATTATAATGACTTTTATTTTATTTCTGGCCTATCTTTAGCCCATACATGTTTGGTGCATTAGTAATGCGCCAAAGTTCCGTAATGCGCAAAACACACAGATGAGGCGCGTCGAACTTTAGAGGCCATTTATGAGTGCACAAAAACCATAGATTTTACACAATTAAAAATAGACATGAAAATGCACTTCAACCCGCCTATTTGTATAATGTCTCCCCAAGAGAGGTAACATTATAGAGTAGGTTCTCATCTGTATTGGGGTCACCTTGCCGTGGCAAATGGGCTTTTACAGTTTTGATCAAAAAAATGTACACTAAGAGCCACATGTATGAAAACTGTTTAGTTCTAAAACTCACTTTTTTTGCCCATAGGTTACTATGGGCAAAAAAGTGAGTTTTAGACCTAAACAGTTTTCATGTATGTGGCCCTAAGAACACAAAAATTTCATATATTACAAATTAGGAAAAAATCTTTTTCCAAAAAAATCCTATGTTCCCATTGACTGTTTTTTAGTGCTTGTTGAGTGCTGCTAATATTCTATTGTGTTTTCATTGCCTTTTGCTGCCACACCAGCGTGCACCTGCCTTGGCTGCAGTTTCTATAGCACCTAGTTCACACTTGGCCATCACCGAGATTACCTCTGTAACTCAGCTATCATCCCTCTGTTCAGGCTGTGTGACATCATCATTTATCACAGACACATTATTTACATGATATGCAGTAATACTAGGGTAATCATTTCCTATAGGCTACACATCTTGCAAGACAGCGTGTTCATTGTACACTGAACTGCGTGTCAGATGCTTGGAGAATAAAGCTGGCTGAGGTCAGTTTGAAGAGGTATTGTGTTTGACTGATCTGTGTACTGGGTGCCAGTGACTGTCTTTCGAAAAGACGGTGATCTTAGAGCTAAAGTGACCCCCAGGCTGGTCCAAGATGGTGGCCGAACACCAGTGAACGCTCACATATGGTGGTGGATGTGGACATAATTGGCCCTAAGGCCCCGTTCACACGGCTTATTGCCGGCGTAATTGCGGGGACGGATTTCGCCCTGCAATTACGCCTGCAGCCGTGCAGCGGGGCGGGGGTCCGGCAGCTCACCGGCCCCATAGACACTCATTATTCACGGCGCGTACGTGCCGTAAATAATTCACATGTCACTTTCTACCCGCCCGGCGGATTCGCCGAGCTGGTAGGAGAGACGGAATCCATAGTTCTATATGAGAACTGTGGATTACCGTAGTTACTGGGACCGATTGGAGCCGTATTGCAGCGCAAATACGGCGCGCAGTACGGCTCCAATCAGCGCCCAAATAAGCCGTGTGAACATTGCCTAGTTGACACAGTGCCGCAGGAGTTGGCGCAAGACTTGCTGCACAAGTTGGCACAGGAAGTGCTGCCTGAACTGGTGTCTGAATTGGTGCATGTGGAACTACATAGTAGAAAAGTTGATGCAGGGAGATTTAAAGGGCCAGAGGCCTGACTTTAAAGTGTTGCTGTATAGTGACTGGGAGCTCTGTGGAGCAAGGTTTGTCACTAACGAGAGAGAGACACATCCGCAAAGAGACTGTGGCATTTGAGAGACTGTGCACTATGTGAATAAGGGTCTATATCTAAGGAGAAAGATACACCCCAATAAAGTGACACCGCTGCTGGAAATTTTTTGTAACCATGGAGGAAGCTATTAACCCGTTGCCGCCGCAGACAGTTTTGGTGTTTCTGACCGAGCCCCATTTTTGAAATCTGACATCTGTTATTTGACATTTTTACACTGTAACGAATTCGGCGGTAACAAGGTACGCGCTGAGGCGCCGACCGCTGACATTTGGGTGTGGATCCACTGTGGTCACCGCAGGCGAGATGGTATATTGAGAATCACGCCAGGGAGCGGAGTCTAAGGGGCCCCTGGGCTTCACTGGAGCCCGCCGCAAAACGGGACAGACTTAGCTGCGGGGATCCCCAGGTCGCTACCTCTGACGTCTCTTCATACCAGCCGATGCTGGTGCGCCTGTACAGGGTGAGGGACGAGCTTACTCATATGCAATCTTGCTGATGCCTGCATTTAACTTCAGGTATGCCTTGTTTGCTTCCTTCAGTGATCCTGTAAGTACACATCTACATTATGCATATCTGATGTTGCCTGCCTCATAGTTTGGCATATTAATTTATATATCAGCCATTGCCTTCTTTGGTCCTTTTTTCACTCCATATCATCCCCTGTGGCGACCTTTGGAGGGTCGAAACATGTTGGGACCTGTAGGGCCTCATTAGGGCTTTGTAAATTAGGGTTAGGCTCCGGTCAGGACCGCCCTCATCAGGGCGATACTCCTGTTTTTTGTCAGGTTAGGGCTTAGTAGTCCTCTCTTTGTAGGGTCACATAGGGATAATTGTATTTTGGTCCCTCCCCACATCATTGTTTGTGTTTTTTGGATATTTGTATTATGGATGCTGGAACGGCACTTGTGTCATTTTTAGATATCATATATTAAAAGTTACATTTAAATTATCAGTTTTTCCCTCGTTCGTTTGTTTTCTACTCTGACGTGGCTACCTGCAGTGACAGCTGAGGTGCAGGACAGGAACACAGGCGATGGTAGACAGGAACATAGGTAGCTGGATACAGCGTACACAACATCAGGCCATGGCAGGAACAGGACAGGTAACACAGCAGGATACAGCAGGTACAGGACAGGGAACACAGCAGAAATATGGTCAGGAGCTCTGGTGGGCCAAAGGAACTGAACCAGCAACTAAGGGGTTAAATCTAGAGAGGCTGGCAGGAGCTCAGAGATAAACACTGCAACAAACAGCAATGTAATGGACTGACCCAGAGCAAAGGCAGGAACTTCCTCTTATAGTCAGGGGTCATAAGTCAAGAAGGTGCAAACGACAGGAAACCAATAAAGGACAGGAAGCTACCGCGCGCATGCCCTAGGGGGCACAGTGCGCACACATGACCCCAGGAGGCAGGAGCGAGTGCTAGAGGGTAAGTACAAGGAGCCACTCGCAGCAAGCAGGGAAACAGGCAAGACAAGGAAGGCACGACATGCTGGAGGTCCATGGCAGGGGACCGTAGCGTGAACCGTGACAGACACTTACCTATCCCTGTGATTCAGAGATTGTTTTCTTGTGACACATTGTGCTTTAAGTTAGTACAACAATTCATGTTTATTTGTGAAAAATTTCAAAATATCGTGAAAAATTTTAAAAATTTGCCATTTTCAAACTTCAAAAATTTCCTCGTGTAAGACAGATAGTTATTCCACTCAAAATAGTTTATAACTAGCATCTATCATATGTCTACTGTAGGTTGGCATCAATTTTTTAAATGTCTTTTTATTTTTTTTACAGCAGTAGGGGGGCTTAGAAATGTAGTAGTCATTTTTCACATTTTCAAGAAAATTTGCAATATACATATTTTTAGGGACCAATCCAGTTCTGAAGTGGCTTTGATTAGCTGGTCCCATGTTGCGATCATTCAGGGCCCGCTTGTGAGCCTGCAGGATCTGCAAGACGTACCGGTACATCCATTTGTGGGAAAGCACTTCCCCCTAGGACGTGCCAGTACATCCAATGTTGGGAAGGGGTTAAGTACCTTGTGGAGGTGACTGCAATGTGCAGATGGAGATGACAGCAAAACATCATCAGGCCCATGTCGCATTTATGCGAGCACAAACAGAGGCCATGCGTGCACTGCAGCAAACTACTGCAGAGTAAGGGTATGTTCACACGGCATGTTGACTCCGTGTTGGGATCCATTTTTAGATGCATGTTTGGGTCCATGTTTCAGACCCTAAATGGACCCAAACACGCATCTAACAATGTGCAGTGTGATTTACATTGCTTTCAATGTAAAACACTCATCATTGTTCAGAGGAGTGATCGCAGATGGGTGTTTACTTGCGTCATTGTGAGGCGTCTTTCTAATTCCTTCAAAGAATTGACATGTCCATTCCTGATCCGTTTGACGCAGCAGACACCCTATTTAAAACTATACGTTGTGTTTCTGCTGCAGCCAAAACACATCCAAACATGCACCAGCGTGTTGGATGCGTTTTGGATGTGACTTAAGCAGCACTTTTGAATACGTTTTTAGGGATCCAAAAATGGATCCAACACGCCGTGTGAACATACCCTAACAGCGAACACATACAGAGGCCATATGGGCTCAGCTGGAAGGGAACCAGCTCATGGCTCAACAGGTGGCCAGGTGGACAGAAGCTGTCGCTGAGGCCGACCTGATAGCCTGAAGCTTGGTGCGAAGGGTTATGCGAAAAATGAACACTGGGGAAGATGTAATGGCCTTCCTTGTGGTCTATAAGCGTATTGCTGTCTGGGAGAAATTGTTAGCTGAGCGATGGGGATACGTCCTATTGCTGTTTCTCACTGGCAGATCCCAGAGGATCTATTTTTACTTGTGTCCCAAAGAATACCGCAAGCTAAATGCAGGGATTCTGAAACATCTGAGGTAAATGTGGACTGTTTGTGTGCAAGTGGATGCAGAGTCAAGAGTGTGGAGATCTTTTGCTAATGGCAACCAACCTGATGGCTGCAGGAGGGAAAGTCCAGCTCCCCAGAGGCTGTATCATCCTTTCAAGTGTGAACCCAAGAAAAATGGAGTTGCTAAGAGACCTGCGTGCTGCTGTTGCCACGTTCAATCAACCATCAGCAGGCACCGGCTACCACCGTCCAGCAGAGGAAGCCTTGTTGGAGGTGCCACAAAGCAGCGAGATGTGCTTCTGATTTTCCTCTCACATGGAGGCCAGAGAGGTTGCAGCTCCAAGTCCTGGAGTTCCAGGTAGGTGGAGTCCCATCCCTGGTTGACATGGAGTGTCAGCAGCAATAGTTATCTAAAGGGCACCATGAAGGGACTCCCTGTTTGCAGACCCGACTAGATTCTGGTAAGACTGCTCTAATGGGGTTTAATACCTGGGATGGTTGATAATATGCATGATCTATGTTAGGTGATGGTGGGTGGAGACTCCCTATCTAACCTGCTTAATGCAGACCGAGGTGGGCCAAACATGCTGCCTTGCCTGGAGAAGAGTGAAGAGAGCAGTGGGACTGTTATATGTCTGATGGACTCTGTCTTGCAAGATGTGTAGCCTATAGGAAATGATTACCCTAGTATTACTGCATATCATGTAAATAATGTGTCTGTGATAAATGATGATGTCACACAGCCTGAACAGAGGGATGATAGCTGAGTTACAGAGGTAATCTCTGTGATGGCCAAGTGTGAACTAGGTGCTATAGAAACTGCAGCCAAAGCAGTAAAAGGGATTAGCTCAGGTGCGCCCTTAGAGGTCATTGCTGAGGATAAGGCAGTCGATATGGATCCAGTAGAGTACAGGAGTTTGCAGAGTTGTCCTGTTGCAGCTCCCATCATAACTCAGGTGGTTGCCCCTTCATGTGGTGGAAAGGAAGTGAATGAAAAGCCTGAATGGAACAGTGCTAAGTGTATTGCATAAAGTGTGTATCCTGTGGGTGATAACCATGAGGAGAAATGGTGCTATTGTTTCCTATAAAACTAATAGGGTTGCTAGTGGCAACAAAGTGTCTTCTGCTCCTATGAGTCTAGGAGAGGTGAATGTCTTGCCTGATGTGCACACTGCAAGTGTGGTGCATGACAAGGTAAGGATAGATAGTGAATGTGGGTCCAGTTGGTAAACATGTTCCCAAACAGCATGGTAGAAACGGTGGACTGCGTAAACAGCCTATAAGGCTCTGAAATTGACTCTAATGAACTGTGCGAGCCTGATAGCTTGACAGACACTGAGAGTTCTCCCATGGTAACGGGTACAAGAATTATTGAGGCAGTTGTGAGACGCTAGACATAGCAAAGGGAAGCGTGTGCTCAAGAGCTAGTAAGGTGCAGGTGAGGATGAAGGAATCCTCAAATACTAGTGATGTACCTGATAATCTAGAGGTGACTGATAAATTAGCCAAAGAGATGGTAGTTGTCACAGGTAACCGTGTTAGGGCTAGTGTGCTTAATGCAACAGTAGGTACTCATGGTATAACCACTGAATTGGGCAGTAAGGTAGACCAGGTTCCCCATGATAAGGAGCAGGCCTATATTCAACAGCAGGGAGATAGTCAAAACTCTGCTGTGGAGATGATCAGTGCAGATGGGTTTGAAGAGGGTCAGCCTGAGCATTTAAAACCCAGCGTAACTGACTTCAGGTTTGTGAAAGAGACTGCACCTCATATGCAATGTGGTGAGGTCTACGATGTTGCTAAGCAGGTGTGCTATATGCCCGCTATAGAGAAAAGTAAACCTGATGAGATGGTGAACACAGGTCAAATGCATATTACTGGTGGCGATGCTCAGGTGATGGACAGTGAGGCCCTGGGGACTTGTGATGAAGTCTGGGCCCCATGCTGGTGCTGCAGACCCCAAACTTTGAGACAGTGATACAAAGGTGTATGGAAATGTCCCAGGTTGCGGTAGGCGCACTGGTTGGTCTTTGTTTAGTCAGGCAGGTATAAGAAAGGTGCTGCTACCTGTAGTGAGTGGTGAAGATGCTGGTGGGATAGCCTTGGACATATATGGTTACACACGGACAAACGGTGATGAGCATGATGTGACTTTTGTACTGCCCCTGTGAGAAGTATGATGTCCCCCAAAGGTAAACCAGGAGCAGAGTGTCTTGTTTGAAGGGGTACCCAAAGAAGGAGCTTTGTTCCTGGAGGGAGGCTTGTGCAATGTGAAAAGTCCTACATCCTTTATCAAAGGGGCGGGGAGGGGTGGAAGAATCTGGCAGAGTGATCTCAGGAGATCGCATTCCACTGCCACTATTATACAACAGCTGATCTGCAAGGTATGGGTCACCAAGTTGCTGGCCAACAGTAAGGTAAGACAGCAGTTTGACAATAGTAACCATGAATTACTAACACAGGTGGTAGGAGAGCTCAGCCAAGTCAGGATTTAATGCCAAGTATGTGAAGCAAAAACAGAGCTCAGCAGAGCTGAGAGGGAGGTTCTGATTCTCCAACGCTTGAAGGAAGCCGGTACCAAGGATTTTATAGTACTGTGTGAATATATGTTTTATAGGGCTGGGTAGTAGACCCAGACCACTGATAGAGAGGGATTCTCTGAATGCTGAGTTAGTAGCTAGATGGCCTAAGGTTAATGTTGTGTTCATTATACACCAACCTGCGTGTCAAATGCATAAAGCTGGCGGAGGTCAGTTTGAAGAAGTTTTTTGTAGGAGTGACCTGTGTACTGTGTGCCAGTGACCACAAGATGGCAGCTGAACACAAGTGAATGCTCACAATACCTAATATGTATAATTTTATGCAATGCAAGTACAATAATTTTTTTTCTAATATCAAATGTTCACTTCAATTTTATTATCTTCCTTTTTTTGCAAACTTTTTATTGTATTAGCTTTATTATTTTTCTTCTAATTCCATTAAGAAATAAGAATACTATAACTGTATTGTACTTTTATAGTATATAGATATATTCTTGTATTCTACTATCTTACACTATGTAACTATGACACATGCTACTCTAACAGCATGCTTCTTGAACATACAGCTCTGGGATCCATTATAGCTCCCTGGGGCTGATGGTAAAGTGTTTCCCCAGGCTTCAATCGAGTCATTAGCAAACCCAGTGATCATGTCGCGTTCTCAGGCCGCATTAATCAAAGGATTACAGGGCTGGAATCAGAGGCTTTCACTTATCTGTCATGGTCAGAGGCTGTTCTAGGAACAGATATTTTAGTTACAGCTTCATTCTTAGTACAGTTTTAGCACAGGGAATAACAACTCCCTCTCCAACTGCAGCAAGACGAAAAGACACTGCTGGAGACTGGAGACCTGTACTGCTTGATGTCGAAGGACAGTGACAGTCATCCAGTGGTTAAAAAGTGCAGTTAAAAAAAGAAAACTCATCCTGAAAAAACAAACTCTCATACAGTTATATCAACAGCAACAAAAAAAAGTTATTGCTCTTGGTAGTAAGATATGAAAAATAGTAGTGTCATTACCAAAAATTGCAGCATCAGGAAAGGGTAAAGATATGTAGTAACTGCACCTCATTTTGGTTTGTGGCACTTTGGTCACATTTTTTGTTCACATTGGAATTCTCTTAAATATATCCCAGCATCCTATAGGTATAGTTTTTTTTCTGGCATTTTTCCGATAGGATTCTCTATATGACTTGAAAAGCATGCGCTCAAACTTACACTAAATTTAAAAAGCCAGCAAAAATTATACTATAGTCACCATAAATAAAATGTTTAATTTAAAAAATATAATTTAATACCAATGATAATGCATGTGTTAAAAAAAATCTCTGGCAAAAATATTTAAAGCTTTTGATTTAAAATGCAAATCTGTTTTTCCTTAGTCTTATCAACAGCATCATCATGGGTAGTTATCTGCCCTGCGGAAAATTAGGACAGATGACATTTTTAATAGAGAGAAAAGGCTATGAAATGGATCCCCAAACTCCACCCCCTTGTGTAATTTTTTAAGTACAAACTGCCATGAATAGGGAGCCTTTTACAGCTGACAGGACTAAGGAAAAACAGATTTACATTTTAAATCACAAGCTTCCCCTGTGTCCTTGTCAGCAGCACAATCATGGGGAAGTAATAAGCATAACCCCTTAGGAGGATATCCTGTACTGTCCTCAGTATGGAAATGTCACCTGAAGAAAATGCTATAATTTTATAGTGGTGTGAAAAGGTGTTTGAGGAACACCCGGACACCGCAATGCAAAGCTGTTCAACAGAGCTTAGAGCCCACTCAGCTAAAGATGGACACAGCGCTTGTACTGTGGGCTTTCAGGATGGAAGCTGTAAGCCTGAAAATGCAAAAGTTATGTTTTTACAGATTCAGCTAGAGATGGTAGCTTTTAAGGCTCTACAATCTTTTTCAGTCCAGGAAATGAGAGCAGTCTATTCTCCAATCTTTGGAAGACTAAGGCTCTGTCTCGATAGGCTCTAAGCAGCCTACACACTGGTAAAGATATAAGCTGGTAAATGTTACCTTGGAATGACATTTTGGGTCTAAAGCAGCGGTCCCCAACTTTTTTTCTACCAGGGACCGGTTTGATACACGACAATTTTTCCACGGCCCAGGGGGGGGTGGAGTTATTGGGGGCGGGGTTATGGAGGGGGTCGGATGTTTAGAATCACACACACAAAAAAAACCCAATAAAGTGTATACTGTGTCATTTAGGGGTATCGTATGCGGTACCAGTATTTTATAACTGGAGACTGATTGTCAGCTCTGTGGGTCACTATTATATTATTAATGCTGATCCACAGAGCTGACAATCAGTCTGCAGTAATATTGATCAGCTCTGTGGGTCAGCATTATACATGGATATAGTATACATATGTAATCAGCTCTGTCATTATAGAGATATATGCCCACTGTAATAATAAATAAATATAGCCCCCAGTAGTGATAGTGATACATAGCTGCCCCCAGTAGTGGTAATGAAACACAGCTGCCCCCAGTAGTGATAATGAAACATAGCTGCCCCCAGTAGTGATAATGAAACATAGCTGCTCCAGTAGTGATAGTGATACATAGCTGCCCCTGTAGTGATGACACATAGCTGCCCCTGTAGTGATAATGACACATAGCTGCCCCAGTAGTGATACATAGCTGCCCCGTAGTGATAATGACACATAGCTGCCCCAGTAGTGATACATAGCTGCCCCCAGTAGTGATAATGATACATAGCTGCCTCAGTAGTGAGAATGAAACATAGCTTCTCCAGTAGTGATAGTGATACATAGCTGCCCCTGTAGTGATGACACATAGCTGCCCCTGTAGTGATAATGACACATAGCTGCCCCAGTAGTGATACATAGCTGCCCCTGTAGTGATAATGATACATAGCTGCCCCAGTAGTGATAATGACACATAGCTGCCCCAGTAGTGATACATAGCTGCCCCCAGTAGTGATAGTGATACATAGCTGCTCTAGTAGTGATAGTGATACATAGCTGCCCCTGTAGTGATAATGACATATAGCTGCCCCAGTAGTGATACATAGCTGCCCCCAGTAGTGATAGTGATACATAGCTGCTCTAGTAGTGATAGTGATACATAGCTGCTCTAGTAGTGATAGTGATACATAGCTGCCCCTGTAGTGATGACACATAGCTGCCCCTGTAGTGATAATGACACATAGCTGCCCCAGTAGTGATACATAGCAGCTCCTGTAGTGATAATGACACATAGCTGCCCCAGTAGTGATACATAGCTGCCCCCAGTAGTGATAATGATACATAGCTGCCTCAGTAGTGATAATGAAACATAGCTGCCCCCAGTAGTGATAGTGATACATAGCTGCCCCTGTAGTGATGACACTAGCTGCCCTGCTTAGTGATAATGACACATAGCTGCCCCAGTAGTGAATATCATAGCTGCCCCTGTAGTGATAATGACACATAGCTGCCCCAGTAGTGATACATAGCTGCCCCCAGTAGTGATAATGATACATAGCTGCCCCAGTAGTGATAATGAAACATAGCTGCTCCAGTAGTGATAGTGATACATAGCTGCCCCTGTAGTGATGACACATAGCTGCCCCTGTAGTGATAATGACACATAGCTGCCCCAGTAGTGATACATAGCTGCCCCTGTAGTGATAATGACACATAGCTGCCCCAGTAGTGATACATAGCTGCTCCAGTAGTGATAGTGATACATAGCTGCCCCTGTAGTGATGACACATAGCTGCCCCTGTAGTGATAATGATACATAGCTGCTCCCAGTAGTGATACATAGCTGCCCCTGTAGTGATAATGACACATAGCTGCCCCAGTAGTGATCCATAGCTGCCCCAGTAGTGATAGTGATACATAGCTGCCCAGTATGATGAGTGATGATACATAGCTGCCCCCAGTAGTGATAGTGATACATAGCTGCCCCAGTAGTAAAATAGTGATAAATAGCTGCCCCCAGTAGTGAGAGTGATACATAGCTGCCCCCCAGTAGTGATAGTGATACATAACTGCCCCAGTATGTGATGTGATACATAGCTGCCCCCAGTAGTGGTATATAATAAATAGCCCAGTGGGGAACACTGCCCCTATGGATAATGATACATAGCTGCCCCAGTAAGGTGAAAAGCTGCCCCCGTATATAATTAATAGCTGCCCCAGTAGTGATAGATAGCTGCCCCCAGTAATGATAGCTGCCCCAGTAGTGATAGCTGCCCCCAGTATGATAAGCTGCCCCAGTAGTGATAGATAGCTGCCCCCAGTAGTGATAGATAGCTGCCCCCAGTAGTGATAGATAGCTGCCACAGTAGTGATAGCTGCCCCCAGTAGTGATAGCTGCCCCCAGTAATGATAGTTGCCCCCAGTGATGATAGATAGCTGCCCCCAGTAATGATAGCTGCCCCCAGTAATGGTAGCTGCCCCCAGTAGTGATAAGCTGCCCCCAGTAGTGATAGATAGCTGCCCCAAGTAGTGATAGCTGCCCCCAGTAGTGATAGATAGCTGCCCCCAGTAGTGATAGATAGCTGCCCCCAGTAGTGATAGATAGCTGCCCCCAGTAGTGATAGCTGCCCCCAGTAGTGATAGCGGCCCCCAGTAATGATAGCTTCCCCCAGTAGTGATAGCGGCCCCCAGTAGTGATAGTGGCCCCCAGTAATGATAGCGACCCCCAGTAGTGATAGCGGCCCCCAGTAGTGATAGCGGCCCCCAGTAGTGATAGCGGCCCCCAGTAGTGATAGCGGCCCCCAGTAATGATAGCTGCCCCCAGTAGTGATAGATAGCGGCCCCCAGTAGTGATAGCGGCCCCAGTAGTGATAGCGGCCCCCAGTAGTGATAGCTGCCCCCAGTAGTGATAGCGGCCCCAGTAGTGATAGCAGCCCCCAGTAGTGATAGCTGCCCCCAGTAGTGATAGATAGCGGCCCCCAGTAGTGATAGATAGCGGCCCCCAGTAGTGATAGCGGCCCCCAGTAGTGATAGCTGCCCCAGTAATGATAGCGGCCCCAGTAGTGATAGCTGCCCCCAGTAGTGATAGCGGCCCCCAGTAATGATAGCTGACCCCAGTAGTGATAGCGGCCCCCAGTAGTGATAGATAGTGGCCCCCAGTAGTGATAGCTGCCCCCAGTAGTGATAGCGGCCCCCAGTAGTGATAGCGGCCCCCAGTAATGATAGCTGCCCCAGTAGTGATCCATAGCTGCCCCAGTAGTGATAGCGCCACCCAGATTGTGATAGCGCCCCAGTAGTGATAGATAGCGGGCCCCCATTAGTGATAGCGGCCCCAGTAGTGTTAGCTGCCCCAGTAGTGATAGCGGCCCCAGTAGTGATAGCGACCCCCAGTAGTGATAGCTGACACCAGTAGTGATAGGCGGCCCCCAGTAGTGATAGTTGCCCCCAGTAGTGTTAGCTGCCCCCAGTAGTGATAGCAGCCCCCAGTAGTGATAGCGGCCCCCAGTAGTGATAGCGGTCCTCAGTAGTGATAGCTGCCCCCAGTAATGATAGCTGACCCCAGTAGTGATAGCGGCCCCCAGTAGTGATAGCGGCCCCAGTAGTGATAGATAGCGGCCCCCAGTAGTGATAGCGGTCCCCAGTAGTGATAGCTGCCCCCAGTAGTGATAGCGGCCCCCAGTAATGATAGATAGCGGCCCCCAGTAGTGACAGCGGCCCCCAGTAGTGATAGCGGCCCCCAGCAGTGATAGCGGCCCCCAGTAGTGATAGTTAGCGGCCCCCGTAGTGATAGATAGCTGCCCCCAGTAGTGATAGATAGTGCCCCCAGTACTGATAGCTGCCCCAGTAGGCAGCCAGGACAATTAAAATAAAAAAATAAAATAAAAAAAGAAGTAGTAGTAGTCACTCACCTTTCCCGGATCCTCGGCCGAGCTCCTCCTCCCAGCAGCCGACATCCGATGGCACTGAGCGCCGCATCTGCAGTGATAGGGAAAGCAGGCCGGTAATGCACTGCTCCTGCTTTCCCTGTAATGCAGCCGCACGATGTGTGCAACTGCTAGGTCTGCGCGGCCGGATTACAGCTTCCGCGCAGACCAGATGCCGACCGCCCGGACTGAAGTCAGCGGGCGGCCGGCATCATGTTAGCCCGGGGCCGCGGACCGGCAGGGGATACGCTTAGGCCCGGTGCCGGTCCGCGGACCGGCGGTTGTGGACCCCTGGTCTAAAGGATGGAAGGAATCTCAACAGTACTTCATCCTGATGAAAAGCAAATATAGTTCTGATGAGCTTGAAGTTGTCCAACTTGTTTTGCTGAGGTTATAGAATGACAAGAGGCCATTTTCAAGAAGAAATGCAGTAGAGAACTCTCTTCTAAGGACTGAAAAGGAGAAATTTGAAGACACTACAGGACCAAGGGAAGGGCTTGTTATCTGGACCTTCAGACTGGAAGGGCTGATGCCATTATCAGATCCTTGTTGAAGGAATTCCTGTAGCAAGAAGACCAGGGGAGCTGTATCTAAATACTGTTATGTGGTATACCAGACCAGCAATATAGACCTAATTCTTGTGTAGACTTTGTTTGATGAGGCTCCTCTGGACTTGTTGAGATTGTCGACTCATCTTTGAAATGGACCTTGCAACCTTAGCAGCATATTATCAACCTCCAAGTTGTCAGGTTTCGGCTGATGAGGTTTAGACATGTCAGCACCTGTTTGTGTTTGTTCAGGCATAGCCTGAAGACCAATGAGTGCACGTGGCTGTACTGTGATACCAACTTGCACCTAGGGTTTTGCTGTGTGAATAGGAGCCTGTATATTCAGTAAAACCCCATTAGTCTTCATGCTGCTAGCTTAAAGCTTTGAAGGTTGGAGTACTTCTGGCTACCCTGTGTCACCATGTTGCGGCTAATTTTGAGTATCCAGTCCTGGCTCTGGCTCATCTTTAGAGCTAGAAAAACCAAGCTTTCTTTGGCCAAAAGGGGATGATAGCTTAGTAAAGCCCAAACCTCCTAGGCTTTGGTCAGAACTCCCTGGATTGACGCCAAAGGTGAGACACACAGGTCACAGGAAATTTCCAAGGGATTGCCATAACATCTACTGCTAGAGACTTGTCTTCTTTAGCGAGAGAATACAATGAACACAGTGTAAAGCTGGTTAATAGGAGAAATAAATCAGATTTCCCTCCATAACATCAGGGTAAATCTCTGCAGACACATAGAAGTATACTTATCTTAAGGAGACAATGTGCAAACCACCTGTCCTATGTGTAGGAGAACAAAAAAGAATACAAGTGTTTGTAGTCTGGGGATCTCTTTTATAGCCTATTCTCTTCAATAAAAACTCCATCAATCCTTCCAGTCTGCAAGACAGAGAAATCCCCACGACTGTACTGCTGACAAGGAGGCAAGGGAAACAATAGTTCTGTTTTAGTTTTCTACTGTACTTTTTGGTAAAAGGGTGAGTTCACATTAGTGTTGTCAATTCCTTTTCATTGTTCCATCATGGGAGTAAAAAAACTGGTATCAAGTTGTGCCAGATCTGTCACACGAAGGACACCAACTGCACCCAATGTTACTGACTTATAAGTGGTTCTATTGGGTCTCATTGCAGTATTGTCATTTTGACAGTAAGCTGGCGTTGCCTGCTGCGCTAGTCTTCCTGCCAATTGTGACAAAATCTCCGACAGAGGCTCTGAAAGGAGCCTCCAATGCAGATGTGAACAAAGCCTACTGGTGCAGATACTTATCAGTTTGCTTTGCAGTATAATTAACATTTTTTAGTTAATAGTAAAATGTCAATTGATTTAATAATAATAAAAAACAAAGTTTTAAAAGCATAAAGAATGCCCTTTTCAATTTATAATGGCTACTTTAACTCTGTCTGCAAAGGTTTTCTCTGTTGCATAAGGTTTCAGCAAGCTGGTTACACTGTAATCCATGTTCTGCTAATAATATGGATTGATGGATAAATAGCAAGTGTGTGATTTTGGGTTCCTCCTTCGCTCTTATCCTTGCATCGAAAAGATTTTCCATCTTTGGTATTGTTGCTGATGACTGTCTTTGCAGCCAGACTAATGAATGGTTCATATAATTGTAATGTCTGTCTTTGCTCCTGGCTGTTCTAGGACACTTTGTATTTGTCTCATGACCTTGTTTTTATACATGATCGTAGTGATTCTGTTACTATTGTCAGCGTGGACAAATGTGTGTTTTCAAAGGCAGGTATTTTGGTTAGCATTACTTCTTTGCAGGTTTTTTAAATT
>JAODAL010014915.1:0-85706 GCA_025379985.1 Phyllomedusa bahiana | reverse complement strand
TTCAGTTTTCTTAAAATCATTGGGATAAGAAACCCCGGCCTTATGCACTGAACTTGGTCTCCTAGAGTGCCAAAAATAAGGCATAAACAGGCCAACAAGCGGTATACAGAAACAACCACAACTAATTACTCTCATTGTTTGGTGTTGTGCATCATCTAAAATAGTTCTTAAAAGGAATGCACTGTCAGAAAATGACATAATAGACCCCATATTTTGTGGCTCCACCACCATTATTTGGTCAGGATACTTTGGAAAAGGTATCCTGACATATACTGCGGAGTAGCCATAGGAAACAATGGAGCAAATGTAGTTTCTTTCGGAGTACGTTTGCTCTATTCAATGTTCTTATGTTTTATATGTGCCATGGTAGAGCATACTTATGGCTCTGCTGTGTATGAAATAGAACCAAAAAAAAGGTCCAAAGAAGACCACGTTTACTCTACTGTTTCCTATGGCTAAATTGTGACAAATATATGGATAATTTTTTCACTGTACCCCAATAAATACCGGCGTCTGAGCCACGAAATGTGATGTGAATGGGATCTTATTTAAAACAGGTTTTACTATAAACATTAAAAAGTTCCTTTTGAAATGTGACTATCCACAAAAAAAATCTTGTAAAAAGTCACAGTAAGTATAGATTTTTTAAGTTAAAGGTGTTGTATCGGCAACAGAACACAGTGACTTCATTATATTGCTCAAAGTCTATACAAGGTAGTTAAGCAACACCATCTACATAATAACAAGGCTATGTATGCAGCTCCCCTTCTCTCTAGGGAGGGTTTATACTCCACTTCTTCTGGAAACTTACTCTGTGTATATTATGGTTTGTGGAATTAATACTATTTTTATTACCACTACTCTTTACTTTTTAGAATTATACCCTATCCATTACCGTGTAGCCATGTTTAACATATTAAGCACCTATTTATTCTATATACAGCTCATCAAAGAGCCACTTTCTATTAATCTCTTTTTATTTATTAGCTTGTACAGCTTTATAAGGATATATCATCTATTGTTCTATTTATTTTTTACGCCAACATGTACCGTAGTTTTCGGACTATAAGACACTTTTTTCCCCCCAAATTTGGGAGGAAAATGGTGGTACGCCATAAAGTCCGAAAAATACGGTAGGTGCGTCTTAAAGTCCAAAAAATACGGTACTTTAACAACCTCCCGTACCCCTGCCAAAAATACCCAAGTGGCCTCAAACCCCTCTGAAGTGCAAACAGGCGGTGGCCTGCAGCATCATATGAGCACCCTTCAGAGCTCCTTCCAAGCCTCCCCAAGCACCCAGAAGGAGCCTTCCTTCAAGCAGACCATGTGGTGTGTGCTAGAGTACCTGCACAACCTCCTGTACCCCTGCCAAAAATACCCAAGTGCCCTCAATCCCCTCTGAAGTGCACACAGGCGGAGTTCTGCAGCATGACATGAGCACCCTTCAGGGGGCCTTCCAACCCTCCCCAAGTAGCCAGAAGGCCCTTGCCTTCAAGCAGACAGTGATGTGTGCTAGAGTACCTGCACAACCTCCTGTACCCCTGCCAAAAATACCCACGTGGCCTCAAACCCCTCTGAAGGGCACACAGGCGGAGTTCTGCAGCATGACATGAGCACCCTTCAGGGGGCCTTCCAACCCTCCCCAAGTAGCCAGAAGGCCCTTGCCTTCAAGCAGACAGTGATGTGTGCTAGAGTACAGTATTTTTTGGACTATAAGATGCACTTTTTTCACCCAAATTTGGGAGGAAAATGGTGGAACATCTTATAGTCCGAAAAATACAGTAGGTGCGTCTTATAGTCTGAAAAATAGGGTATACATTTTTTTATGCATCACAGAGATGCTGGTGTGTGGTTTCTTTTGACCACACTACACATCACAGTACCAATGGTAGTTCAATTTAGAACTACTCCAATCCAAATGTAGGCAAACATTGTTGTCAACAGGCACATGTTGAGTATCATTTTAATACCACATTCTGTATTCCTTATCAATTAACATTTCATGTATAGAAACACTGCACAGCTTTGATCCCTCACAGGGTTAAAACACCATCATGCGATAGCACTTTGTACTTGTAAACCCTGATGTGTGACTGAGGTTATGTTGCCCTTGCTCATCCCTGACATATTGGTAATCTTTTCACATATCTGGAAGAACAAGTTAAAGCTTGTGGTTGTCATGTCGTCTGTGTGGCCCTTTGTACTACACGTACACTTATTTGTCATCTATTTGCTACAATTAGAAAGTCTGCGCCCTGGCTGGCCCAGTGTTATATGCATCAGTTGCAGCAAAAGGTGAAGGATATGCACCACAGCATTGGAGCCAATAAGGAGCCATTTTTCAATTACTTCAATGAGAAGTTGAAAAGTTGCCTGGTGAACCTTTTCTTTTTTCCACTTGAATTGTTGGAGTGCTGCATTTCTTTTGCCCTTTTACTGACTGAAGGTTGAAGAACCCAGCCTTTCAAAAGCTCTGCACCCACTGGATGAACGGTACCACTGCCTTACAATTGAGCTAGTTATTGTAAAGCATTATTCTCCAACCTGTGCAAAACTGCAATCCCCATCATGTCCTGATAACATGTCAGGGAATACTGGGGGTTGTAGTTTTGCATTAGATGGAGAGTTACAGGTTGGAGAAAACAGTTGTACGGCTATGTTCACAATGCGTTTTGGGTATTAAATTACAAATTGAAATATTCCCCCGAATGTACAGTATACAAATGTATACCTATACATGAGCACACATATAGCATTAAAGGGGTTTTGCCACAAAGTAAAATTGATGTGGGAAGTTTGTAAATTAAATAATAAAGATTTTTACCATTCATCATTATTTAAACATTCTGGACGTTTTTGCTTAAGCTGCTCCTTTAGTGATCCATTGTTTCCAGCGCATCTCCAGGGGATACAACGACCAGGCTGTGAGCTCCTCAAGTCCTGGTCGCAAATGCTCTGACTTCACCTCCCTCTCAGGCAGCCTACTAGTGTTCAAAGCCCATGGTGCGGGATCCATGCTACTCACTCCCTCCCTGTACGTCCTAAGTAATTAAGTCAAACAGGCAAATAAATAAAAAAGAAACCACATGAGGTAATATGTGCATTGATAAAGAGAAATAAAATCCACAGGTTTGGTTCCTGCAGGGATGTGAACCGAGTACCCTTGTGCCTGGAGGCAAAAACTTTACCTCTGAGCTACAACAAACAAACCTTTGACTACAGAGAGGAAAGTCAGGGTGATGTCATCCTGCAGGATCACATGATCTGCAATTCAAAAAAATCACACACGCCTCCTGAGCACACACAGCTGAAGAGTTGGTACAGGAGGTATGAAATGAGATCATAGCAAAACCCCTTTAAGTGTCAACTACACACTTCAGTACAGTTAAAACCAAAGGTATTCTGTAGTAGATCAAACCCTCTTTTGGCATAGGTATGGCTATGGACTAATAAGAAATGCAGAAAAGGAAAAAAGCTGAAGCATGTCCAATACATAAGCCAACTGGCAAAATGGGTTTGTAGTGTATTAAAATTAGAGCGTTGCTGCCATAACCTACTTAAAGGGACTGTCTCACTACATTGATTTTTCTTACCTCAGTCCCGTTTCCTCAGTCTCATTTTTTACTTCAGTGGTGTGTTTACTGGCTACTACTGGCTTCTACTGGACTGCAGTAAGTAGCTGCTGAGGACACAGGTCTGTAGCTCTAGCAACCTGAGGAGCTGATGCAGCCCATACAAGAGGGCGGATATCTCGGAGCACCGGAGGACACTGTTAATCGACTAAATTCAAAGTTACTTGTTTTTGGTGAATCTTTAAAAATAAAAAAAACAATCCTTGTAGTGAGACAACCCCTTTTAATGATGAATAGCAGCTTCTATTGTTGACAAAATATTGTCCTACGGTCAGCTAGTGCTATGTATACACATTTCTACAGCTCTTATACACATTCCAGCATTGTGGATAGCATTAAAACTATGTACCGTATAACATAAGATGAATGTGACTTTGTATCGCATGGCATGCGGGGGATACAGAGAAACAGGACAACCCACATCGCACACTACAATCATCAATTGTTAAACCCCCCAAAAAATGTCCACAAACTGAGCTCTGCAGTGGAGTAGAAAAATCGAGACAACCAAAATAGTTCTAGATTGAATTTTTTACAACAGCAGAAAAGGACTCAAAGAATAATGTTTACTGGTGTATTTCACAATCCACAAAGTTACTTAACTTTTTAATGTATAGACCCCTAACATTACTTCCCTCGCACTCATCCTAAGTTACAATCTGTATTGTAAGTCAGAGCTGCAGTCACAGATCTTTAGGCTTCGGACCAGAAATTATCCAGCTTGCCTATGTTGCTCAATATCTGACTCCCCAATTGGTGTGGTCAGTCTGAACCCAATAACTTCCCATTCATCAACCCTACCAATGGAGTGGATGCTTGATTTCTTTCTTAAAACTAATTTTAATTGCATGTTGTCTCCTATTTTATCATCTTGAGGATTAGATTTTCTGTGGGCACTCGCTACTAATTCCAGAGGGCTTAGCATGGTTTATCCCTTGCTCAACATCTGCAGTGGGTCTTCTCTGGTTGCATTCTAGGAGTCTTTGCACATGTATCTTTATACACCAGGCAGCAATCTGAGGTGGAACAAAGTAGCTAATCCGTTATGTTTAAAGGGGTGTTCCAGGACTGATTAGTGCTCGTTCTTTCATCGGAGTAAAAATAGATGACAAGACTCGTACTTACTCACACATTCAATTATCCGTCTTCTTTTCAATTCAATTAATATCACCGATTACTCTTTGTACTGGCAACAAATAGGATTTTCCCTTATCCTTTGAACATTCCTCCATGTATATGAAGTTGCCGTATATAAATACTTTGTATGCTTTAGATCATTTTATATATAAATTTAATATTGCTTGCACAAACATTCTCTGTACAGCAATCACTTTTTCTTCAAAAAATATATAAGAGTAATCCTTTAGGTGAAATGTATCAGTCCAACCTTAATGTCTTAGTTGGCTCTCAATGGCTTCAGGTCCAAGCGTGCAGTCTCCATTGCACTCCTGCTCGTTTGCACCTGCTACGTTTTGGGGTCCGCCCCTTTGTCAAGACTCGTACTTACCTCCCGGAAGCAGTGAAGATCAGCGTTCATGTGACAGCTCCAGCCACTTACAGGCCCGAGAGGTCACATGGGTGTGACATTGTTGCCTGTGATTGGCTGAAGCCGTCACGTGAATGATGAACGTCCACTCCTTACTTCCTGGACGTACGGATCGGCAGCTGGGAGTGAACGGAAGCGTCCGGGAAGTATGTATGAGCCTTCTCTTCTATTTTTACTCATACCCCGATGAAAGAAAGAGCATTAATAAGTCCCGGAACCCCCCTTTAAATATATCAAAAGGTTAGTATAGAGATGTCTCCCAAGATCTATTTAATACCCAGGATTGGATCCTAGAAACAAGGGGCATCCTCTTTTTTTGAGGAAAAAATTTTTCTACATAAACATAGAAAGGGATTTTACTGTAAGAGCGTAACACTGGAACTCTCTCCAAAGGAACTTGCATGGGGAATTCAAAACAGTTAAAAAAGGGCTGGATACATTTCGGGAGCGTATAACATAACAATTATAGTGATAGGTTTCCCGGGGGAAAGGTCTTTTACCAGGGATTTATTCCGATTGTCAGATTGGGATTGGAAGGATTTTTTTCCAAAACGGGACAATTGGCTTCTACCTAATGTTTTTTTTTTGCCTTCCTCTGGATCAACACTTTAGCACAATAGGCTGAACTGGATGGACGTCTGTCTTTATTCGGCCTTACAAACTATGTGACTTGTAGAAGCCAAGCTACATCTGCGACAGACACTCTAACCAAAACTTCCAACCCAGATGTTAGCGAGACCTTACAGATATAGCCGACAACAAAAACAACCTGTTTACCATTTAGAGTAACAAATAGCAGAATTTTATATATCTATATATATATATATATATTATATATATATATATATATATATATATATTATATTATATATATTATAATATATATATATATATATACATACATACATATATACATATACACACATGCACACATATATGCTGTTCACTGAAGGGGTCGTCTCATCACTGACAATGGCTTTTTGATTGGAGCTGATCTAGTAATCAGCTCACAGTAACCCCTGCAATCACCAAGTCACATCCAGGCAGAAATGTACGCAGTAACCATTCAGATGAAAGGGAATCAATGAAATGCAGGATGGCTCAAGTCCACCAAAGCAAAGCTCTCCATTCTCACCCACTCTATTATTTTCATGTGTCCTATTAGGGTATATGGACAGGTGTAATCTACAGGCAACCACCTTAACCAGCCCTTACATTTATTTGGTCAAATTCCTTTCCCAAAATATTGCACCCGTTTCCTGTGAACACAAACTCCCCTGAGCACAGAAGGCAGTACAATCATGTTTTTCTTTATATGAACTGCAATTACTGCAGGTTACTTACTTGCCCGCTAAAAAGCATGTACTATACTGATTAGAAAGAATTTCCTATAACTTGGCTTTACTCTGAAACGACCCATTGTATTACGTGGGGCCTGGGCTTCCCAAGTCTAATCAGAGTACAAATTATTTTTCCTTTCCTTGGAAGCCATAGCATTTTACTTAATATTCCCCATTGTTTGGATAAGTAATTGGCACTTTTCATCTGGAACTCATATAATACCTATTTATACAGTGAACTGGAAAAGTTTCAAGAAGTGAAATCACCAATCCATCTTAATTATCCCAACATAACTCTTATTTCTATTGTTTCCTATTAGTTTTCCACAACACAAATACTGAGCTGTTATGCAGATTATTAGGGGATACATTCTGATGAAAAAAAAAGACTATTAAAGAGGCTCTGCACGTTGGTCAATATTGTCTGAACTGTTTCATGAAGTTGCCCAGCCTTATAATAAAAATGAAAATGTCACTGCTCAATACAGAGGTCCCTTCAGTTACAAGGGCCCCAGGAGAAAATATTTTCAGTATACAATGGTATTTCCTGCGGCACTGTATCTTGAAACCACAAAATTTTAGGGCTACAGAGCCCATAGCCAGTTTCCCACAGAATTATGGTTCCAAGATACAATGATTTCAACATACAGTGGTCATTCTGGAACCAATCATGTTGTAACTTGTGGGACCACTGTATATATTTCAAATACTTAGTTGCTGAGAGAGACACAAAAGTGTCCAAACTGTTTAAAACACAAACGCGGGGAAGGGAATATACAACAGATTTTTTTATGCAATTTATTAAACAATTTTGCAATGGTTTTTGAATTCTTTATCATTTTCAAGACTACTGCTTGACATATCTGAATAGAACAATGTAATGGACCTTTCAAACAGGGTTGTGAAGTCGGCAAGCCAAAGCCCTGACTCCGACTCCTCAATTTCCCAAACCTCCGACTCCTGACTCCCTCATACAGGGCGCATGTTTAAGTGATAACTTTACTTTAGTTAAGTGGTAACATCAGGCTGTTTATCACCTTATAATACAATAATCAAGCGATTTAGGTAGAACAGACACTGACAAGCAAAAGGGTAACAATGTTTTGATCTTTTGAACACTGGTGGGTAGAGTTGAAGAAAAAGCTGTATTTGTATCCAAGTCCAGTCTGCATCAACATTGGGAATGTGTAGAAGAGACCTGGGATCAGATTTTGGTCAAGATGTGCTTGAATCTGATCCAGAGCCCAGAAGGATTCAGGCAGTATTGAAAACCAAAGGTGGATTTACCAAATACTAACAAAATAATAGAAATTAACATTTTGATTTTTAGAAGCAAAACAGTAACAATGCAGTTACAGAAAAGAATCTGCAGAACTAAGCAGATACTAAATACTTGCAAGTCAAATTTATGTATAAGAAGGGTAAGATGACTGTATGTAAAATTACAGTAGCCTCATGTACAAAGCTGTAGTGGATGGAGAGATATGGAGCCTGAAAGTCTCAAGTTCAAAACATTGTTACCCTTTTGCTTGTCAGTGTAAAATATATTTATTGGACATGACTTTAGAACACAAAAAAATTGTAAATATGCAAAACACTGCAGGAACATTTTTGGATCTCTGAATTTGTTCTGAGAAATAGTATTGCCTCCATCAGATCCTGAATAGATGACCTCACATCTGATCTCATTATTTCCAGGCTAGGGAACGGCCTCTCTACACGAACTTGGGTTGGGGACAAAGCGGTGACCACAGGGGCAACATCTCTAACAATGTCCGGGTATAAAGGAATTGCCTCAGCCACAGTCAGTTTTGATGAATGGCTGAACTCTTCTACTTCTTTGAAAGCAGGTGAAAAATTTTGCTGAAATTTGTTTGTCATGGGAGCAGAATCTTTTCCCCTGGGGCAGCGCTTTGCCTGCTCCATGTCATCAATTACACTCCTCATGTGATGAGGCTGAATATATGGGAGCAGCAGTAGCACTGGCCGGACCCAATTCCTCTTGCACTGCATCGAACTAACTGGACCAACTTATTATATATTTTGGGAGTCGATCCATTTTATGACTACTCCGACTCCTGCAAAATAGGCTCCGACTCCACGACTCCGACTCCCCAGCCCTGCTTTCAAACCCTCTAGAACTAGTATTTTTTCCTCCCAGATTAAAAGCAGGAATTCACGTTATTTTATGTCCCGTCTAGGTATTAATATTTTTAAAGCGACCATAAATTCTGTCAGGAAGGGGGACATTTCTCCCACAGTGTTTATGAATTACACCAGACTTTTTTGGCTTTGTTATGGAGTCTTTTTACAGCAGTATTTTTGGCGCAAATTTCTTTAGTAAATGTTCCCCATTAAATTATCGTATGTGCAATATGGTTTTTGGTAGTAACTTCTGCATCATTTTTAACTCTACACATCCTAATTCACAGACGAATCTTTAAATTATAATCTATGAATATTATATTATTTAATAAAGAAAAATGGCACAGAAAATGCTGCCAAAACACTTTAAAGAAACGTGTGAATAAGGCCTTAGACTATAATCCCCCATGTAAGTTGTAGCAGGTTTTTGATCCATTACTGGATCCAAACAGGAGGATAAGTATAACATTACTATGCTTCACCCTGGTACTTAGGGGACACCTTGTGATTAGCTGCTATATTAGACACTTGACATCCATACCAATTTCAGCAAGAGGCCTGGAGGCCCGGAGTGTCTTTAATGGGAATTTAATAATAAAAGTAGAAAACCGATCTTGTTGCAAGTTCTGATTAGACGATATTGTGGTGATCGGAGGTACCCCGATTCTGTGATCGGACTAGAGTTACTCAAGTTTAGTAGATTTTAAGGCCACCTAATGTGTTGGAGGCCGGGAGACCAAGGATTCTTGTTTAATGCTTAGAAAATAAAATAGAGGCCAATTTCACTGAAAACCGCAGTACAAAATATTGTAAATGGACATCTGTCAAATCCAATTTGAGATATTTCCTTTATATAACTAGCTAGGTTTACAGACCAACCCAAGTCTTGAAACCCTTTTCCTGGCTATTATTAAAGGGAAAGCATCACCAAATACTTTCACTTAATAATCAAAACCTGATACATATTCTTTTTGTCTTTGCTGTTTTTACTTCTAATTCTGTTTACGATTATAGGGACAACCATGTTGCTTCTAACAGCATTTAGAGAGATGCTTTACTGTAAATACATGGACACAGGAGCTGACTCATTGACTTCTATGGGAGAGTTTTCTAGGCATGATCTGAGAAGAAGTAATAGGAAGGAGGAAAAGATGAGCTGTGCCTATCTCCCATTGTGAATCCTGTTATCTTTACATTATTGCAGCCTGACTGATGATAATGAGAAGATGTGATCTCTATAAAATGGAAGTGTCAGACCACGATTAGGATTAATAGCGAGCATGGAACCTGCAGGATTTTAGGATTTTTTTTTCTAGAAAGGGACATGGGAAAAAAAATTATAAAAAGGAAAAAATTTAAAATGTTATAAGTTTAATATAAAACACAGCTTAAGTAGGTACCGTCATTTTCTGTTGATACATTGCTTAATGGTTGGAAAGTGTTTAAAAGTAGAAACCCAGGTTACATGACAGTGCTGACTACATCATGCCAGACTTGACAATCTTCCATAAGCCTCTCTGTCCCTTTGATGGCTGCAGCTGGTTATTAATGTTAATGGAGCAGCATAGCCGCTGTTTATAGATGACATGGAGAGCCTGATGTCAGACTGAAGAGCTCCTTACTTTGAAGACCAGATTTCTGGATGATTAGTGACACACAAGTTCCATTCATTATTTCTTTCCTTGGTTTTGCTTTGTTTCACTGTCATAACTCACTGTAAACTTAAATGGGCCTGAATCCACGTTTCAGCGCCTTGTGTTTCTGTATTAAGGTGATTTATAAGTTTATGAGACTCCAACTATATACTGATGTAATGTGATCTCTTATCAGCCAAACAACAAGCGGATAAGATGTACAGCGCGACGACTGAACTGCTAAACCATGTTCCCTTCTAGAAGTGCCAGCAGTAAATGTATAGGAACACTGGCTATATCACTGTCGAGTCCTGTCCAACCTTGGGATCAAAACTGGTTATTTTTTTTATCAGTCATGTATATGCATGAATGTATGTTTTCAAGGGTTTAAAAGCAGTCTTCCCCTTAAACCCTGAGGTGCCATGAGCCAAAAATAGGTTTACTGGAGCACTGCAGGCATAACATACATTGCTATGCCTTATGCATGGCTCAAGGGCAACAGTGCATGACAAAGATTAAAAGGTTTTTTAGCACTTTTTAAAGCTCCCTTAATGTGGTTGTCTTACCGGTATTTTTGCATTTGTGCAGTCTCCCAACGTATTCTACTGTGGCTTTTTTTTGCATACTGTGTGAATAGGTATCAATTTAATGTGCAGTTTAGTTGTTCCTCTAGTGGTGGGATGTGTGAGCTACTGCTCAGCAATAAGCTGCACCTGTTTATTTTTCCTAAATAGCATAGAGGCTGGTGTTGCCTCTTTGCTGGGTTCAGTTCAGTCCAGCTTTTGATCTGTAAGTATGGCCTTGTTTCAGTGTTTTTTGAGAAATTAATGTCCCATTTTTTCTGTACACTCCCTAAAGCCCCCACCATCCTGACATTTTTTTTTTTTTTTTTTAAAAAGGTATTCAACCACTCCAGTGCTATTGCTGCTCTTTAACCCCCCATTGGTCCCCCACAATGACATCACTTACATTGTTCAGATGACCATGAGCCAATTGCTGGCTTTAGATGTCATGTGTCATGCACACAGGCACATGACCATTGAGTCAATACATTTGCTCATTACCACAACAATATATGTGATGTTCTAAGTTGGACACATGGGAAACACAAGAGTAGTGATGGCAGTGAAAAAGTTTTTTTTTTTTTTTTATCTTTGGACAGTAAAGGGAGTTTTTTGGGGTTTTTTCTCAAATCCCTTTAAAAACTAAAGAGAAAACGTTATGTGCCATGTACGGCCTTCTACATAGTTTTACCAGAATTATTTGTTTTCAAAGCCTAATTTTTCACAAGTGTAGTATGTGGCAAATATACATCGCCGCAATCAACTTCTGTTTAGACTTGGAGCGGATTTTGGAAGAAAAAAAACCTTTTAAAAAATTTTTTTACAAAAATACATTACAACCCCTTACAAGTTTTCTCATTTATGTGAGGTTTCCTATAGGTAGGAGAAGCAGCTGCACTTGTTGACTATAAATATTAATATATGTTTCAGTGGTAAAGGGAACAGATATTTAATTATTTAGAAAAATCTGCATTAGTAGCACAGCAATAGGTACTGCACAGCTGGTAACTCTGTTTTATTAATTGGCAGAGAACAGCAGAGACAAAAGCAAGCTGCACTGAGGTGCAGACATATTAAAGATGGTGCATACCTCTCAGGTATCCCTCTTTTGGAGGACAGTCCCTGTTTTTGACCCAAATCCGTCCTGTCCATCTTTACACCTTACATGGTCCTCTATTTGATTTCACAAATAAACTTCAATCAATAAGCTTATTGTATTGTCCCAAAAAATCATCTCCCTGGTTTCTAACTGTATATTCAGCTACAATTTCTATATAATGTAATAATTTGTACAATTTGAGCTATAAAAATGTCTATATTCAGTTGATTTTGTACTAATTGTAGTGCAGATATAGACAGTCCTGGGCTACAAACTAGATGTTGTAGGTTTGTTCTTTAGTTGAATTTGTGTGTAAGTCAGGACAGGTACATTTTTTTTAATTTTTTTATTTAACACGTTAAATGGATGTAATAATCTGCACCATACGGTATTGTAAGTATGTATTTAGCCCTGAAATGGAGGAGGGAATTACTGTATGTGGATCCAGACACAACATCCCAACGGAGTTTTGTTCTGATGGTCATGCATCACAAAAGCCTCCATTCATATCTAGGAGACTGCCATATAAAAAAAAATCCTCTCAATGAACCATAACAATTCGTCTTTGACCATCCAAATTGTTGGGATGCTGGACAATGTTTTGCCAGAAAATTGCTTATTGTTTCAGTCAAATTGTTTTAAAATATCGGTTTTGTTTTTGTTCCTAGTTTTCCATGGTACTACCTATATTTTAAAAATAACAATCAATCAGAAAATAAGACTAGAAAAAATGTCAGTATAGTGCTCTGCACTGATGAGCGGCAAAACCCCGAAAACAGCTGTCTGCAGATGGGTGTCACTGGCTTGGCTAATATCCCTCTTGCTTTCTGAAGACTCAGTGGGTCAAAAGCAGATTGAGGATTTGTTACATCCAACAGAGGGCACTTGAGCTTCTTAGCTCCTTTCCCATAATGCCTTGTGATATGCAGATGCTTAGTAGAGGGCAAAAAGGCAATTCAAAACTCTATACAACAATTTGGTGCTCTCCTTAAGGAGAGATGTTCTATTTTCTTAGAAATAATCTAGTGATACATTCCCTTTAGTTAAAAGCAGCAGAGAGGTTAGCAGTGTTTCCATGCAGCATTGGACTTTTGGGTTTAAATCTATAAAATAGAGTTGTATGTGCTTCATCTGTATTCCAGGGTTTCATCCCCACATATTTCTACCGTAGAGGGTTCTGTTGAAAAATTCCTATTTGTTGGAAGGGTCTTTTGACAATTAGCAGAATGCCCAGTGTTTTCCTGCTGTGATCCCCAGCAATCAGCTGTGATCTGTGGGAAAACCTGGCAGTCTTCAACTTCCCTGCAGCACCACCTCTGTGAAAATGAAGCACTGCACAGTGGCCATTCAAATGCAAGTGCTGTCTGTGTAATTTAGGACAGGTCCTCCACAGAAATAGATGCTCCAACCTGGCCAAGAGTTGAGGTTCCTGGACTTAACATCACCCTCCTCTCTCAAACTCAGAACTCCCTACAAAGGTATACAGAAATTGGTTTCTAAACCTGAGAACGCTTTTACCTGGATTTCTATGAAACTGTGCATGATCTATTTATACCCAAGATTGTATCTAGAACAAGTGAGTATCCTCTACATCTAGAGTAAAGAAGGTTTCCACATAAACATAGAAAGGGATTCTTTACTGTAAGAGCAGTGAGACTCTGGAACTCTCTACCAGAGGAACTTGTCATGGTGAATTCACTAACAGAGTTCAAAAGGGTCTGGATGTATTTCTAGATATAATAATAGAACAAGTTATAGTGACTAAAAGGGCTGTGGAGTCGTGGAGTCGGTGCCTATTTTGCAGGAGTCGGAGTCGTGGAGTCGGTGCCTATTTTGCAGGAGTCGGAGTTGTCATAAAAGGGACCGACTCCCAGAATATATAATAAGTTGGTCCAGTTATTTCGATGCAGTGCAAAGAGAAAGAGGAATTGGGTCCGGCCAGTGCTACTGCTTCCATATCTTCAGCCTTATCACATGAGGAGTGTAATTGATGACATGGAGCAGGCAAAGCGCTGCCCCAGGGGCAAAGATCCCGCCCCCATGGCAAAATCTTTTCACCTGTTCTCAAAGAAGTAGAAGAGTTTAACCATTCATCAAAACTGACTGTGGCTGAGACAATTCCTTTATAAGCTGACATTGTTAGAGATGTTGTCCCTGTGGTCACCGCTTTGCCCCAAACCCAAGTTAGTGTAGAGAGGCCGTTCTCTAGCCTGGAAATAATGAGATCAGATGTGAGGTCATGTATGCAGGATCTGATGGAGGCAATACTTTTCTCAGAACAAATTCAGAGACTCCACAAATGTTCCTGCATTATTTTGCATATTTACCATTTTTTTGTGTTCTAAAGTCATATCCAATAAATATATTTTACACTGACAAGCAAAATGGTAACAATGTTTTGAACTTGTGACTTTCAGGCTCCATATCTCACCATCCACTACAGCTTTGTACATGAGGCTACTGTTATTTTATATACAGTCACCTTACATATCTCATACATAAATTTGACTTGCAAGTATTTAGCATCTGCTTAGTTCTGCAGATTATTTCCAGTAACTGCATTGTTACTGTTTTGCTCCTAAAAATCTACATTTTAATTTTTACTATTTTGTTAGTGTTTTGTAAATGTACCTTTGGCTTTCAATACTGCCTGAATCCTTCTGGGCTCTGGATCAGATTCAAGCATGTCTTGACCAAAATCTGATCCCAGGTCTCTTCCACACATTCCCAATGTTGATGCAGACTGGACTTGGATACAAATACAGCTTTTTCTTCACACAAGTGTTCAAAAGATCAAAACATTGTTACCATTTTTCTTGTCAGTGTCTGTTCTACCTAAATAGCTTGATTATTGTATCATAAGGTGATAAACAGCCTGATGTTACCATTTTACTACAGTAAAGTTATCACTTAAACATGCGCCATTTATGGGGGAGTCAGGAGTCGGAGGTTTGGGAAATTGAGGAGTCGGAGTTGGGGCTTTAGCTTGCCGACTCCACAGCCCTGGTGACTAGGATTCTGGGGAAGGGTCGTTGATCCAGGGATTTATTCCGATTGCCAGATTGAAGTAGGGAAGGATTTTTTCCCCTAAAATGAGAACAATGGTCTTCTACCTCATTGGGGTTTTCGTCTTCCTCTGGATCAACACTATAGGACAATAGGCTGAACTGGATGAACATCTGTCCTCTTTCGGTCTTACAAACCATGTGATAAGAAAATGAGATTGTAAGCAGTATTGAGGACAGGAACAGATATGAGTAAAGACAATCGTGTAGAGCACCACGGAACAGGAAGGTGCCATAAAAAGCAGGAAATAAGTTAATTATTTGGTTTCCAGAATTTTTATAACATAAGACTGCAGACAATCACATACAACAATCAACACAGAATGTACACCAGAACCAAAAAACTGTCCCTCTGGGGAAAGTGTACACATTTACGTGTTTATTTAAATCTGAAATAATGTGTTCCTCTCGGGTTGTGCCCAGCAGAACCAGCCTGAATGGTTTCCTTCCTTGGTTCCAAATGAGCACAATTCCTCCAGTCTTTTTTTACAGCCTAATTTTGCAGAAACGATGTAGAGAGAGTTCTGCCCAGAGACACATCAAGTCGACATTGTTTTACAAGTAAACCGGTGCCCAGACTACTTAGGAAATAAAAAATGAAGAGGTGTATGTGTTACGACAGAGATGTGCCAGGTTCGGTGCTGCAATAACCACAGTGCAGTAACGGGTGACAGAAGAATAGAGGGCAGAAAGGGAGAGCTCATTCCTTTTATTACAAGCAACATCCACCAATATCAAAGCTTATGTAAGAAGATAAACAGTTAAAGCGGATCTCTGTATTGTCAAGTGCCTATAGCTACATCTTGGGGATGTGCGCCTTTCGCATCCATAGCCAGCAATATAAACAAATACAACAGATCCTACATCCGCCTCTTAAGAACTGTATAAGGTCTAAATCGCTACAGAAGACAACATACAAAGAAGTGCGGACTTCATTCAACTGTATTTGTAAAGAGCCAGATGCTAAAACATAGGGACATAAAACATTTAAACAGAAGTAAATGCAACGTCACCGTCTTATTCACATGAATAAGATAGGACTTGTCTGGCTTTGTACAAGGAGTAACATGTCAATGAAAAGTCATGGATAAAACCAAATTTAATATGCAAAAACATTAAAGGGAATGTGTCATCAAAAATGACTTCTTGTTTAACTCACTTTTTTTGTTAATCACATTTTTTAGGAATTTTTGGTTATGTTTTTTTTTAATTTTCCAGATCACTTTCAATATTTTTTTAAATAATTCTTAGGTCCTGCAGTTCTTACTTTGGCCACTAGGCCTAATAATAGTCTAACACTTCCTGTTCCGCAGAGAGAGATTTTCAGTAGTCTGCTCATGATCAGCATAAACAGGGTCAAACTGAAAAGAGACACCAATGTGTACAGATAACACAGGATCTACCAGTAACAATAGATGTCACAGCTCCCCCCTCCCTGCACAGTGACTTCTTCCCAGGTCACAGAGCATGACTAGAAAACTCTCCTATAGAAGTCAATGGGACTGAGTCAGTCTTAAGGCTCCTATGTGCATGAAGCTGCTGCAAAGTAGCTGTTAAAGCAGTGCAAGCAAGAACGTCTACCCCACAATCATATAAAGACGGCCGAATTGAGAAGTCTACAATCAGGAAATAAAAATGGCTGAGAGGAAAAGAATATGGATCTGGGTCTCGATTAAATAAGTAAAAAAAATGTAAAAAAATTGCCGAAAGATTCCCTTTAAGGGTAGGTTCACATAATGGACTTTATTGTGGAATTCGACATGCATGTGCAATCAGACTCCTATTCATTTGAATGGGCATTTTTACACTAATTTACACTGAGATCTACAGCGCAGATTTTCTACAGCATGGATTTCAAATCTGTGGTGCAGAAAAAAAACAATGTACATGTCCGTTCTTTGAAGCAGAACTTCCTCGGATTCCACTTTGGTCCCATTAAAATCAGAAGTGAAAACTTCCTTTGCAAAGTAAAAATTCGGCACAAATCCAAAAGTATTACAGATGTTGCTAAAGGGTTAAATATATTGAAATAAATTAAAAGAAAAAAAGAGCCATCTATTGGGAGTAACATCTCATACCTTTATAGCCCTTCTCCCAGAGGAGAAACCTTACTTCTTAAGAGCTAAATCAAAAACCTTTCACCTAGCCAAACAGAACCCTGCTGTGATAGAGGACAAGTATCCTGAAACAGCTGTCTGTAGGGTTTATCCCCTCACAAAGAGGATACTGGCTTGGCTTAAAAACCTCAGTCACGTTTCAAGGCTCTTCAATGGGTTGGATGTGACTTTAAGGGCTGCAACTTTCAATAGGCGACACTAGAGATTCTAGCACTTTTTCTGTTAGAGCTTATTTGAATATTTAAGTTTCCCATAAAGCACCAACTGGTCTTTAAGTCTTGTAACGTCTTTATGGTGCTTCTATATTCATCTAAGGAGACATCCAGACGATGATTAAAATTTACTCGTCAGATTCTACAGTTGAAAAATGCTTCACACAATGCGGTTTTCAACGCGTATTTCATGTGGATTTTGGCAATTTTTTTCCAGATTTACAGCCTGAAAATTAGTCACTTTCATTTCTACGAGGTTTTAAATGCATCCAAGATAACAAATGTTTTTTTAACGCATTTTACGCTAGGTTTTTAGTCATCCCCATTGACCTTAATAGTAAATTTTCCACGTGGAAAACAATGGAAGAATTAATGTGTTCAAAGGTTTTTCTTGACTCTTAAAAACCGAACGACAAAATATGCGTTGTCTGAACTACATCTATTGAGGTCAAAGGGAATAATATCACTTTTGGTTTTTGGCAAGTATTTCAATACTTGTCGCGTGGACATAGCCTAAAGCTACATCAAAGGCCTTTAATCCAGTCAGCAGACATAACCCATCGCTGTATTGACGAGAGGCAAGTATCCTGAAATCGTTATCTACAGTTGGAAGACTTTTTCTCTACAGAGAAGCAACTAGCTAAGCTTAAAATCCCCATTCATGTTTCAAGGCTCTTTAAAGGGGTTTTGCCACGATGTAATGTTGACGTGTTATCCTACAAAATGGATATTTAATCACTTTTCTATATATATGTGATTAAAAAAAATTGCAGTCTGAGAGAGCTACCTGAAGCTCTCTGACTGCAATTCTTTTTTAATACAATATATAGAAGAAGTGATTAAATACCATTTTGTAGTGATAAACGTCAACATTCACGTTGGCAAACCCTTTATTAAATTGATTGACTGCAGAGCTTTCAACGCTGTGGTAATAAAAGTAGTGAGTAATGCTCTTTTGTAGTTATTATCATCAGCCAGATCCCTCTGCCGTGCTGATTACCTTACCTTACCTGCCCTTAGTTACATAAAAGCTTGCATTAGATACGACCAGGCAGAGTGACAGGAGCTGAACTTGCCGGGCTTGCGCAGAGCACACTTCTCATCTGATGAGAGGGAACGTGAAGGAGCTTTCAAGCTGCTGTGGAGAAATATGTTGTCTTTTGTATACAGAATCCACTAGTTGTAGTGTGATTATTTGAGTGAACATTGCACACGATCCCTTATGCATGGCTCTGTGCTCTGACCAGCTCTCTCTCTCTCTCTCTCAGCTCTGCCTGCTTTGTTTGCTTTTGCTTCTTAGCAGATAAGGCACTTCTTGGCAAATCCCCTTTAATGGGTCGGATATGACTGTTAGTCTATGTCTCCAGCGTTTTTTGTTTTCTAAAACTGCTGAAAAAAAATGACTGAAAACAGATCCCACAGACTTTAATAGTAAAAACGTTCTGTAGTCTCCACAGAACGTTTTTTCCTGTTCGTTTTTGCTGCTAGTCGTTTTTTGAAACATGTTGCAAAAAACAGAGCAAGGTGGAAAATTTTCTATTGAAGTCTATGTAAACCACTAGACGGTTTCTGGCACGTTTTTTGCAGAAATCCACAGCAATCAGAATATGCCAAAAACTGCAAACGTGACAAAAACACGACAAACGCAAAACGCGACAAAAACGCGACAAACGCAAAACACGACAAAAAAGGTCATTTTTTTTAGTTGTTTATACAGGCACTGGACAAAAAACTCAGTTTTATGAATGGTTTTAGGATTTGGAGTTTTTTTTGTCCAATGCCGTGTAGACTTAGCCTAAGGGATGTCACTTCCTAAAGGTTCTTTTTCCCCTTTAAAGTATAGCTGAATATCAAAGAATGCTGAAAGTAGGAGCCATAACAGGAAAAAACATCAATGAAGCTAATCTGAGACGGATCCTTCTCCACCCCCCAGTCACTTAGCTATGTTACTTTCGGTGACCCTGTAAATATGCACAGCAAAGAAATAGGAATACATAATTTTAAAAGATGAATTAACACTCACTGAATATATGACAGAACCATAAAAATACCTCAATGGTCTATATTAGATTTTTTTTTCTCTGAACAATTATTCCATCCACAATAACCTTGAACATGACCTTCACGCATTCTCCCAGGAAAACTAATGATATTTTTCATTTATGCCTTCGGCAGCTTTCCTCTTTGAAATATAATTTTCTAATACACAGAGAGTGCTCTGCTCTGTTATATTTAGTTTATTGTTGAGACTTTATACTCCAGCTACGGGGAGATCTGGGAAGCAGCGAGGACTGAGTGACCTCTTATTATTACAGTATACAATGCAAAACCCGAGTTACCTTGCGCAAGTATGCGCTCTAACGATTCACATAAATGTCACTTGTGCACCTGATAATTGGCTCTTCACTAAATTACTCAGGAACGAGCCGATTCAATGATGGACAGTAAAATCAGTGTGCTCATTAGCAACCTCATTAATTGTCCCATCTGTCCGAGTTGGATCTCCACTACAGTTATTTTCTTTGTCAAATCTACCTTTGTCTGGACGATATCATATATTCTCAATCTACAATTCTACGAACGAACAGAAAGGGTGCTTTCACACGGAGCATTTTTTTGGGCTTTTTTTTGTGCAGAAAGGCACCGCAATTAATGTACATTTCTGCACACACAAAAAAAACACACATGAAGGCACACAAAGTCTCTTAAAGGGGTATTCCCGCGGCACCATTTGGCAGCTGTTTATACTGGTTGCAAAGCAGAGCTTGTAAAATGGAGGGGCGTGTTTCTCCTCAAAGCAGGGTGTATCTTCTCTCTCTGTAGACACACCCTACACTGTGCATGTGAGAATTCATTCTGTGTGAACCAGGGGAAGGGAAAGGTCCTCAGCTGTTGTTCGAAGTGAAAAGCTAAGTGTAACTCAAAAGTGTATATCTTCATTTCTTGCTCTCTGTACATAATTTGTAATTAGAATGGGCATTTGACATTCAGGACTCTGGGAAAGATGGGTGATTTTTTTTTTCCTCTGTCTCTCACACACAGTGATATATCCTGCAGATTATTACGCCTCTGACCTATACAGATCTGGAGAACAAAACTATACGCTTTATCTGTTTGTGTTTACATTGGACAACACATGATCTCTCTCTCTGCTGCAGGACCTCTGACCACTGTCAGTGAAAAATCTCTCTCCCCGCACACATACATCCATCTACCACTGCTTGCTGTCAGTGGAATCTCTCTCACCGGACGCATATGTCGCACCTACCACTGCTTGTTGTCAGTGAAGTCTCTATCCCCGCACACATACGTCACACCTACCACTGCTTGCCGTCAGTGAAATCTCCCCTGCATGCATACGTCGCACCTACCACTGCTTGCTGTCAGTGAAATCTCTCTCTCGTGCACACATCTCCCTGCACTCTCCCGTCCACGACCTCTTTCCTGCATCTCCCTCGAACGCGCGTTCCCGATCACGACCGCGGGCGGGTCCTGGGAGTAACCCGACCGGAGATTTCACTTCCTTCAGAAGCACTGAACTAACAGCCCATTCTCTTAAACCATAGCACTTTGCTTATGGCAACCACGGACGGACATGCTTAGATTTTTGGTCCCCTCATTTTCAACTATGATCTTCGTAGCGAGAAAACCCCTTTAAATTAAATAAACGTTATAAGCAGGTAAATACTAGCAATAATGAAAAAAATGATCACCAACACCACTATCACACTCTGGTATGCTCACGTTGTATTTTTACAACACATACCCTCAGATTTAGGCCATATATTTTCACTTTTTATTGGATTATGGATTTCAAGATCACGTTAAAAAATGTATGCATATTCCAATATTTAATACTTCCAATATGCATGAAAAATATGCTAAGTGAACATACCCTAACATTCAGCTAGAAAGCCCCAATACAGTTATACAAAGAAATTGTCCAGTGATCTAACATGGGTCTCCAGACAACGCGACTAAAAAATATATTTTGACTCTTAAAGGGGTTTTGCCATGAAGTGAGTTCCTTACCTCTTATCTGATCAGGAGAGAATATAAACAAAGCATTCTGAGTCACGGAGGAAGGGGAGATTGGTGAGCAGAGGGCGAGGAAGAAGGGAGAGTCTGCAATCTTTACTCAAATAACATTACAACCAGTGGATTATCTATACAAAAGACACAGGCTCATACACTGCACTTTCTCCCCAGCCCCTTGCAAGCTCCTTCATGTTACCTGTCATCAGGTAAGAAGTACAAACAGGCAACTCCTCTCAGTTTCCTGGTCGTGTCTAATGAAAACTATTAGGAAACTAAGGGGGACTGAGCAATGCTGTAGCTCTCTCAGACTGCAATTTTTTTTAATCACATATATATAGAAAAGTGATTAAATATCCATTTTGTAGGATAACACGTCAACATTACATCGTGGCAAAACCCTTTTAAATTTGATTGACTGCTGTAGTCACGTGGGTATACAAGTAGGTGAGTAATGCTTCTTTTGTTATATCATCACAGTGCTCCTGCCGTGCTGGATTTTTTTACCTCCGGAAATACCCTTTAAACGTTTGCAATACGTTCATGTGTCCTCCCTAGTGGCGACTGCAAGAAGCCACATTGTAGAGCACATCGTCTTCTAAAAATTCTTTGAATCAATCCACACAGTGTAAATGCTACCGGTGGTCAGTCCACAGTCTAAGGCCTGGTTCACACCCGAGTCGGAGGTTTTATTTCGACTCTCCATTAAAGAGGTGGAACCGGACCCATTTTGCAAATGGACTCCAACAGTGCTCTTTTTGACCCCAGTGACTACAATAAGATCCATCAGGATGCCACCGTGTTAGCCATTTTTTCTTCTCAATTCCTGACTGCGGTTCTGAACAGTACTTATGATGGTGATGTGAACCAGGTCTTAAGCTGGCCATGCACATTAGGTTATCATCAGCCAAAGCTGACAATTTTGGCTAACCGTCTTATGTGTATGGCTGCCTCCCAAACCGGTCACAATGGTAAATGTTAGGGGTGAAAAGATTGGGCAATTGGATTTCAACTGCCTAGTCCTTTTGTTTTTGGGAAAATAGCAATAGCTTTTTCTGCTCTGCCCATTCAGACCACATGAATGGTTGGCCAAGCCTATAATGCATGGAAGAGCCCATACAGCACATCCTGTGCTCTGCATTGTATTCTTTACCTGTGAATAAAATAAGAGGCTTTAAGCAGTATAGTCATTTTTTTTTAGCCTGGAGCACTAAACAATAGTCCACGTCTGGAGACTGGTCCAACTTCCAGGGCTAAAGTGGTGAAGCTAAAGAATGAAGTGCACTGAAGTGGAAGTGTAGAACAGAAGGGGAACCGAAGGCGAGTACATTTTCCTATAATCTTGAGGATCTATGGCTACTATAATCTTTCCTGATAAACTACTGATTTAGCAGAGCTGCATTTTTAAATCTAACCTGGCATTTAGTTAATCCCAAGAGTGCTTTGTTGTCGGAATTTTAACAGTTATTGATGTATTTATGAAAAAATGTATTAGGCTATGTTCACATGGCATAATTGCGGGACCTATTTCGCCCGCAATTACGCCGTATGCTCGGGAGCGGGGACGGGGGTGAGAGGGGGGCAGCCCGCCGGCCCCATAGACATTCAATATTCACGGCACGTACACGCCATGAATAAATGACATGTCACTTCTCTCCCCGCTCGGCGTATTGTGCGAGCGGGGAGAGGAGACGTAATCCATGGTTCTCTATGAGAACTGTGAATTACCGTAATGACTGGGACGTATCTCGACCCGTATTTAGCGCAGTACGGCACGAAATACGGGTCGAGATACGTCCCAGTTTAAGCCGTGTGAACATAGCCTTATAGTCAAGGACAATTATTTGTAAAAAGGGGCAGGCTGGGGTAAAACAGAAAAAATAACTTATACTCACTTCCAAAGCTCCCTGGGACCTGCTCCTATGCACTTCCAGTGTCTCGTGCCGTTATTCTTTTGCTCCATTCACTTTCTGCAGTGGAGGGCAGTGAGTTAAAGAGAACCTGTCACCTAGTTTATGCCCCCCTTGCTGAGGACAGCACAAGCTAGTGTCAGACCTGCTGCTTCCAGCGCTGTGTCCCTTACTCTGTAAGATGCAGCAGTTTTAGAGCATTTAATGCTCAAATCTGCAGTTTTCACCTGAAAAATAGTCATGAAAAGAGTCCGTTTTTTCAAACCCCGCCCATCTGAGGCTAGCCCCGCCCACCTCAACTGATAAAACTATTACTTTGAATAGTTAGAAACATGTGAATAACTGTCAGTGGGCGGGGCTAGCTTTTGTGGGCGGGGCTAACACCTGCTCATGAATAAGATTTGAGCATTAAATGCTTTAAAACTGCTGCATCTTACAGAATAAGGGACACAGCGCTGGAAGCAGCAGGTCTGACACTAGCTTGTGCTGCAGCAAGGGGGGCATAATCTATGTGACAGGTTCCCTTTAACATTCTCTGTGTATCGGGATGAAAGTACAGAAGTACAGAGAAGCAGCAGTGGAGTCAACTTTTTATTCTTCTTTGCCCACCATAATTTTTCATGGCTGTAATACCCCTTTAAATTTATTTCCTCGTTATTTTGGCATACGAAATGGGGAATATTTTCCATACAAAAACCATCAGGAGGACTATGAGCTTTGCTTGTAGGAATTCGATTTTGATTTGTTGATCGATTATTTTGCTTGTGTATATTGTTTTCTATACCCTTTTTCATAATGTTACATAAACTTGCAATTCAGTTTACTTTAATTAAAACATTTCCTCTTCTGGGAACATTTTTCTGTATCTTACAGGAACAGCTGATAAAATATTTAGCCCACCCTCCTCCTGTTACACGGTCGTCCATTAGAACTATACTTGTCCAGTGCACTGATTGGTATTGTTGGCTGGGTATAGGCCAAACAACACATCCCACGGCACCAAGATATGCAAATCACGTTCTCATTTTAGAGGGGCCCAGTTCCTAATGAGTTCCCCTTTACTTCCACGTGAGAAAATTTGGATATAAACATCCGTCCCTTGTATCCATATTCCTGGTTCTAATTTTTACTCTTTCCACAAGATATTTACTGTAGTTTATTCATCTTCTGTTCCCAGATAAAACAGCTTTTATAATGGTCTAAAAAGCTTCACATTGAAAAAGAACAGGCACAAACAGATTTTATGAGATCAAACAAGCAGCTGATCAAGCAGTTTGTCAGGTCACACCAGCATCACACAGAGGAAAATTCCACGTACTATTAGCGCTCCTCTTCCCTTTATCACATGATAATCTGGACGGTGTCTGAGTGCTTGGTGCCGAGCTCTGCCAACAACCTTCAAGTTCAAACAGGTATCAAAACTGAAACTTCTGCATAACCTAAACAATGAAAGTTTAAAGGGGTTGTCTCACTACATTGATTCATCTCACCTCAGTCCTGTTTTCTTGGTCTCATTTTGAATTCAGAGGCGTGTTTACTGGTTTCCACTAGGCTGCAGTAGAAGCCAGGTCTGTAGCTATAGCAACCAGTGCTGGCAGCCTATCATGAGAGATTAAACAGGTCTGTAGCTATAGCGACCTGAGGAGCTGATGCAGCCCATACAAGAGGTGATATATCTGAATAGGTAGGACACTGTTAATGGACACATATTACAAAGTGACTTGGTTTTGCAAGATAGTGAGACAACCCCTTTAACATAAAAGAATAGGTTTCATTTAAGAAATCAGAAAAAAGTAAAGAAAATATTCACAATTTCCCACTCTCAATTGTTTGGGAAGCACCAATGCCACAGTGTAAAATACAGGCACATAGACCAGTCTTTGGCCTATCCTGGTAAAATCTGCTTCCCTTCTACATTCTTCTACCTATAACTAAACAAAGAGTCACAGAGCCCATGCCAGACCTGATAAAAAAGAAAGGATTTACTCATTTCAGCTAATCCATAATAATATGGCAATATCAAATGGCATTAAAGGGGCATGATATAGCACCATGCGTATGGATTGCAGTATTAATTGAGAACTAAATTCAAATTAATCAGTAGATATACACTAGCACCAAGCCAAAAATCAAGAGGACACATGCTTATCCTATTATGGAATTTTTTTTACTGTACAAGACTTGGTAGATACAGGTCATGTTGCTGCCGGTTTCTAACTGGAGCGTAAGATGTGGCATTTTTCAAGGATTGATTGGACTGTAACCTGCAGAGGTTTAGTTTCCCAAGTTTCCCCTTTTAGGTAATACAAAATGTTCCAAGTAAATATGATGTGACAAGTTTGTATGACACTTTTCATTATTATTCGCTACAGGACAAAAAAAAAAACACCTACCAGTTCTGTGTGCCAACATCATCCCTGCTATCAGATAAGACTAACCGCAGGGCAGAGCAGGCTGGTAACCCAGAAAAACCTGAGTGCACTCAGAGTTGATAAAATCACTTATATCTCCTTAACAAGGAAAAATAAAGAAAGCAATGTATTTGGAAATTGTCTTCATTTACAGTTCCCTACATGTTAAAGCTAATATTTGTACTGAGACAACCCCTTTACGCTCTTGTGCTGGAACTCTGTGTGGAAAATAAAGCACATTTTTCGATAAGCTGACCACAATTCTGTTTGCTAGCAGTTACAAAAAAAGACCATTGTTTGAGCTTATTGCCACATCCCACCGATGCTGTCCATCCTGGGGATGGGATCATCCAGCAAGACAATGTGCCATCTCATACAGCCAGAAACGTCCGACACTGGTTGGAAGAGCTTGAAAAAGACTTCCAAGTACTACCCCGGCCCATAATTCTCCAGACTTAGACCCAATTGAGCATCTGTGGGAAAACCTTAATCATTGAGTTTGCTTTACAGATCCTCCACCCCCTCTCTCCCAGTAGCTGTAGGATGGAGTCAGCAATGGCTCCAGATACCTGTAACAATACAGCGGTTACTCTGGATATTAATTTGTGGTCACAATAATATGACTTGACTATGTATATTATTTGCTACTCATCTATAGTGTTTTAGAGACATGTAAACCTCTATTAGCTCCACCCCCCAGAAATTTTTTGAAAAAAAACTAAGTATCACAAAACGGCACAACTTTAAATGTGACCCAATGGTCTTCAATATACTATTTACTCACATCACATCTGTCGCATGACAGATAGCACCAAACCTAAATCTGCTTCCTTCTATGTAGAACAACCAGCCACTTGCTCCAGAGGTCATCTCCCAATGCGGTTGTTTTGGTTCTCGTTGCAGAATTATCGCATACATTTATAATATCAGCTGTGTAAGTAGAACCTCTGCATGAGACTGTTATTACTGAAAGAATACATGGATTAGAAGTGACTAGCCATTTGGCACCAGGCTGCTGTATGCCCGAGAGAGATGTCATATCCCATTCACAGCACTGGGAAGATCTTTAGCCATGTTTTTTTAGGTTCCTGCCAACAAAACCAGCAGTGATGTCCCTATTCCATGTACTGATCCTATTCTAGGTTGATAGAGTACTCCAAGACATAGAGTGGTCTATGTCAAGTCCAGGAAGGCTGAAGGGTTGGTGTATTGTATAGCATTTATACCTTCTTGGAGGGGCTAAGTGTTGAGGCAGAGCAGGGCCAAGACAACGGGTAGGCAGAGGAACCGCCTAGGGCACCACCTCATGCCAGACAGAAAGGGGTGCAAGAAGGGATGGAGCTGGCTGACTTTTCCATCAGATGCGGAGCTACGGTTGCTAGGCGCGCTGTTTCCCACAAAAGCCGCTTCCTCCCAGCTAAGCTGTAGATTCTATATACTATATCCACACCAAATTTATATATTATATATATATATATATATATATATATATATATATATATATATATTTTATATATATATATATATATATATATATGGCACTGCTTAAACAAATATATATGCACACTTTCATATAAAACAGTTTGCTTCTACACTGCAGAGCCGTCCCTCACACCACAAGTCTCTGAGGCTGACTGAGCACAGCACACATGCTCAGTTATGTCTGTCAGCCTAACCAGGAAGTAACTCAAGAGTCTGTCCTACTGCTGTACTTTGCATTCTAGGACAATTTTCTGTACAGGAAAGAACACAGCGGCCATATTCTTCTGCTATAATGATTATCCCCTAGAAAAAAAACGAGCAGACTTTTCTAATTAAAGGTATTTTTTCCATTATGACATGTAGTTTATATATTTTTTTCCTTTTCCTGGAGAACCCCTTTAAGGTCTCTGCTTGCATAGAGTGGACCGCATTTATCAATAATAACAGTAAAATGTCTTTGTTTTCTGTAGCAACCAGAGTGTTGCTTTCGTTTTTCCAGATGAATAAGACCCAATGCCTGTAAACAATTTAGACTAGGTCAAGACAAGTTAGGATGGAACTACAGAGGGTATAATGGAAAGATTTGTACCATTCCCCTGTTTTGGATCCCCACCAAGTTCTGTCTTAGAAATACTAATCCAAAGAATAGAAGTGTGAAGGTGATTCACAATGAAATGGAAGCCATGCACAGTCATCATTTATCACTAATCTAAAATAAGAGAAACATGGGGACAAAACAAACCTGCAATTTATGACACAACGGGGCACTTTTATTATTGCTGTATAAAAGTTAGTGTAAACTACCTGATCATTCTGGTGCACTTTGTCTACCTTCTTTTTGTTCCACTACCAACTTTTCACCAAAATCCTACACCACAATTTTGCTGCTGAATGTTACAATTTACAATGATGCAATGCCCTTTTATCACATAGCCACATCCACCAAAAATAAGCCACACCTCTTTCTTCACAATTGCAAAAAGAACCTTAAATTAATAAAGGAGTCTACTTTTTTCTACGTTTTATAACACATTTCTGGTGCAACCACTTTAGTAAAAGGACTTAAAGGGGTTTTGCCATGAAGTAAAATTGACGTGGGAAGTTTGTAAATTAAATAATAAATATTTTCACCATTCATTATTATTAAAAATTCTGCACCGTTTTTGTCTTAGCTTCTCCTTTAGTGATCCATTGTTTACAGCTCGTCTCCAGGGGATACGACCAGGGCTGAGAGCTCCTCAGTCCTGGTCGCACATGCTCAGACATCACTTCTCCTCTCAGGCAGCTACGGAGTGTTCAAACCCCAGGTGCTGTCATTGTACTCCTGTCCTCTGTGCTCCTTAGTAATTAGTCAAACAGTGCAAATAAATAAAAAAAAGAAACCTCAATCAGGTATGTGCATTGATAAAGAGAAATAAAATCCACAGGTTTGGTTCTTGCAGGAATTTGAACTGAGGACCCTTGTGCCTGGAGGCAAAAGTTTTACCTCTGAGCTACAATGTATCTACTTACAGCTATACATAAACAGACCTTTCTTTGACTACAGAGAGGAAAGGCTTGGTGATGTCATCCTGCTGGGTCACATGATCTGCAATTCAGACAAATCACACACACCCCCTTCTGAGCACACAGAGCTGAAGAGCTGGATGCAGGAGGTATGAAATGAGATCGTGGCAAAACCCCTTTAAAAGGATTGTAGGACATTCAAATGAAAAATACTGTTTTTAACAAAAAAAAACAAAAAAACTGTGCCATACTTCTCTAGTGGCTCCGTCTGGTACTGCACTTGATCTCCATGTTTTGCCATGCAATGAAAATTCTCTCTGAGGTCAACTTGTGGCAAGCCAACCTCATATATTGGGGGAAAGCTGCACAAGCCCTAACCTTTCACATCTATAGAAATTTCAAATGTACCCGAGTACTCTCGCTTCAGAGCTCCCATAGAAATGAATGGAGAGAACTACACAAGCGAGGTCATTTTCCGCAGCTACAAGCTCACCTCAAAGAGAATTTTACAAGATGGCAAAACCCATCACAGGGATCATGCTATCTGATCTGCAGGCAGCATGCTATAGAGCAGTAAGAGCTAAAACATTGATTCATAGGAAACATTTGCAGAATTTGTAATTTAATTTACTGCTTACTCTGGGTTAAATTGAGCCCAGTGGGCGGCCTTAAGTGCTTGATAGTCATCTCTGAATAAACCGAAATTTAAATGAATAAATTACAAGTTCTGCTGATTTTTTCTTACACAACTATAAATCAATCTGCTCAGCTCCTCTTGTACTATAATATGATGCCTGCAGATCAAATAGCATGACATCTGTGACAGGTTCTCTTTAAAGACAACCTATTCCCCTTGGCAGACTTAGAGGTAAGCATTAGGCTATGTTCACACAGTGTAATTGCAGCGCGCATTTCGCCGCATATTTGCCCTTTATAGGCCTCGTTCACACGGCTTTTTTGGGGGCGGATTGGCGCCGTACTCCGCGCCAGATTTGCGCTTCAGTACGGCGCCAATCCGTCCCTGTCATTACGGTAATCCACTGCTCTCATAGAGAACAGTGGATTCCGTTGCTCCTCCCCGCTAGGCGAATCCGCCGCGGGGGGAGAAAGTGACATGCACATTATTTACGGCGCGTCCGCGCCGTAAATAATGCATTGTCAATGGGGCCGGGAGCGGCGCCCCCGCCACGCTCCGGCCCCGCCCCTTAGTCACGGCGGATGTGTGCGCTCAATACGGCTCACCACATCCGTCGGGAATAAGCCGTGTGAACACGGCCATACACAGCGAAATGCGTGCTGCAACTACGGTAATTCATAGCTCTCATAGAGAGCTATGATTTACGCCTCGTCTCCTCGGGCATACACTACGATCGTATCGTACGCCCGGGGAGAGAAGTGACATGGCACTCAATACGTGCACCGAAGTACGTCCCGCAAATACATCGTGTGAACATACCCATAGTCTGAACCCTTTGATATTTAATAACCAGAGCAGCGGGAGGCAAAGTCTTATGAGTAGACCACTGGCCATCCGTTCCATACACCACAAGGACGACTTGCCACATCTGGAAGACCCCATGCATTGGGGAGGACCTGTGCCATCTCCTGACGTGTATTTTAGTAAATCCTCGTGTTCCCTAAGAATTCTGCAGCATCTTTTCTTATAACTCTGGGTTGTGCTGTTCCTCTATTATTCTCTCTAGAAATGTATTAGTGAATTTGTCAGCTGGGTGTTACCATTCCAGTTTTCAAAGGGGTGTGGCTCTGTACACACTAACTTTTAGGCCTTGTTCACACGGCTTATTTCACCGCGGATTGGAGCAGTACTGCGCGCCGGATTTGCGCTTCAGTACGGCTCCAATCCGTCTCAGTCATTATGGTAATCCACAGTTCTCATAGAGAACAGTGGATTCCGTCGCTCCTCCCCGCTCGGCGAATCCGTCGCGGGGGGAGAAAGTGACATGCACATTGTTTACGGCATGTACGCGCCGTAAACAATGCATTGTCTATGGGGCAGGCGAGCAGCGCCCCCGCCGCGCTCCCGCCCCTTATTCAAGCTATAACTGCGGGCGAAATCCGGCCCGCTATTACGGCTTGTATAAGCCGTGTGAACACGGCCTTAGGGTATGTACACACAGGCAAATCCGTGTCGTATTTGCGCTCTAGTACGGGTGAAATGCAGGCCGAACTTAAGGTAATCCATACTTCTCATAGAGAACTATGGATTACGCCTCCTCTCCCCGCTCGCACAATACGACCGGTGAGAGTATAGCTAGACGTATCAAGTGTCCTTGTACCCTTCCTGTATCGTCCAAAGGATAATCTGAAAGCCTCATTCTCCTGTAGCAAACAGTGTGGAAAATATCTGACTTAACCTGTTAAGGATGGATGTAATAAAGAGTAGTTTAAACACAATATCGGGTGAGCTTTATAAGGATGTGATAAATAGAACAGATTTTAATGTTTTCCATAAACCATCAACTTGACATACGCACTGCAATTACGCCGTGTGAACATAGCCTTAGCCATGATTGGACAATGTCAGACTGTAAAGGGGCCAATTGGTAACACCCCGCTGACAAATTGGTAATTCATTTCTAGGAGAAATAACAGGGAAGTAACAGATTTGAGTAAAGTTGCTCCAGAAAAGTTACTTAACAGAAAAAAACAAGTATTTACTAAAACAGATGTGTCAGTAATGGCCACGGCTCATCTTTAGGAGACGCGTTTGCTACTTTTTCTAACTTTTAATCATTCTCTGCATGTAGTTAGTTTCGGGCAGACAGGAGAAGCACTTGAGTAGAGCTTCTGAATGACAGACGTAGCTCTGTCACTTATAGCTTTATCAATGTGCATGTATTATCCCAGTTATGCCACAATGCTGAAAATACTCACGCCTATAAATTCCTTGCTTTGGAATATAGCCGCTAAGTTCTATTGTCATACGGATGCGGAGTGCAGATTAGAGACTCGCTACCTGTCATATATTCTAAAACCGGAGATGTATCCATCTCGATGAAAGCCGTTAATAGGAAGAAGGCAGCGCGCTGCAGAAGCATCCAGGAGAAAGTCATCACAATATTGTAACTCACCGTGACAGCTTTATACTGGAAGATAATTACACTGCTGAGGAGTCTGATATCACTGAAGAGAAGACATTTGTAGAACTGCGGTTCACAAGGCATTCTGCCACCACATAGGGATGCAGCTATACGGAAGATTCAGCATTTATTCAGATTGACAATTCTTTTTCAAATGACAGTCTAAAGTACTGCAGCAAAGCCTCATTTAAATGCAGCACGTCTTTCCCTTGAAGTAATTGCCCCTTTAGCGATATCATTATGACCTTACAGTCTATTGTCAATGCATTATGTCACCATACAGAAAAAACATGGCACAATCTTCTTGCACCTGCAGTACAAGTCACACAGCAGAGATAAGGGGCACACTGTAAAGATGAAACTGGCCCCCTAATATGGTGTCACATCTTTCCACCAGAACAGAAGAGCCATGTGTTTGTTTCTTTCTTTCTTCAACTTTATAACTTAAAGGGGTTTTGCCAAGAAGTGAGTTCCTTACCTAAGGGGCGTTGTGTTTCTGTGTTTAAAAAAACAAGTACCTCCTCTGTGATGTCATCGCTCCCCCTCCCATGCACGCTCCCGATATTCAGTCTCTGTAGTTGAGCAAACATGTTGTTTGGCTAAACCACAGAAGAGAACTGTATTGTGCATAAGCTCTACGGGTTTTGTTTCTCCCTCTTATCTGCTCAGGAGAGAAGGTAAGATCCAAGCAGGCAGCTTTCTTTCATTTGTTCACAAACTGATGCAGGGTGGAGGTAGGAGGGCTGAGCAGGGAGCGTCTGCATGTTTACTCAGATAATTGCATTACAACCAGTGGATTCTCTATACAGAAGACACAGGATCTTTTCTCCCCAGTCCCTTCAAAGCTTGTTCATGTTCCCTGCCATCAGATAAGAAGTGCAAACAACACAAGCGTGGCCAGATCAGCTCCTGTCAGCTCCTGGTCGTATCTAATGTAAACAGTCAGGAAACTAAGGGCATGTAAGGAAAACTGTAGCTCTCACAGGCTTCACTTTTTTTAATGACATATATTTAGAAAAGTGATAAAATACCGATTTTGGAGGATCCCACGTCAGCATTAGATCGTGGCAAAACCCTTTTAAGGCAAATTCACCACTGCTTTGTTTGGGCGGAGACCTGCATAGGTTCTTACCACCTAAAAGCAACCATGGCCCCCTTTCCCAGGGCCAAATAACGTGGCCTACTTCTATGGTAAGTAAACATTTTTAATGAAGTGAACTAAAACAGGCACCTGTAGAATACAAAGGCAGTCAAATCCCATGGACTAAACAGGGAGTCCAATGGTTGCTGAGGTACCAAAATCAGTAGAGCCCCACAGCATGGCCTGCTTCTATGGTAGGTAACATTTTGTATTTGAGTGAAGCAAACTGAAACAAGCTTGTGTGGTATAGAACATCAGCCTGTTCCATGGACTAAATAAAGAGTCCAGTGGTTGCAAGTACCAAAATCTGTAGAGCACTCATTGTGGAGACCAAGGCTAGACAAGCAGAAAACAAATTTCTTCTAAACTCAGCTAATCACTTGGATACTGCCCTATTGTTCTGATCAAGAGGACAGATACCACAATGGAACCTGGCAGACTCCAGCATAAATCAATGAAAGCCGCAGGGCGCGTTAGTATCTGTTGTTTAATGACTTTGGTACTTCCATCACGGTTCTGTTCTAACTATGCAGGTCATGTGAACAGAGCCTTGGGGAGCTATTATTTAACTCAGAGAGGCACAACATGTCACCCAGTGCTCCTCTGTGTGGCATCCATCCACTAGGTAACAAACATGCTTTGCCTCATACTATAGAAAGTAATATTCATCTTTTGACAGCTTTAATCAACTAATGGTACTGTTAATGGGGGCATGTATGGCTGGCGCGGTTGTGACTGGCACTGTATGGCTGCCACTATAGGACTATATATACTATTTTAAGCAACCTTATTCTGTAATCCAATAAAAACATTTTTTGTATTATCTCTGGATTTCTCACTCAAAAGGAGCATTTCTTTCGGACACACCAATTTTGAGAGGAAAAATAGTCCCAATGTAGTATATCAGCCAGGCAGGAAGCTAGAGTGGGGAGATGCTGCAGAAAGTCAGTGGTGGGGTTTAACCCCTTCACGCATAACGCTGCCAACTTCCCGTACCATTGCCTTCTGCCTGCCTGAGATACTACATTCGGACTAGAAGACGCACCCCCTTTTTCCTCCCAAATTTTTTTGGGGAAAAGTATGTTTTACACTCCAGCAGAACTGCCTGAGATGCCACATTTGCCGTGCGCCTGCTCCATATACGGCGGGCGATGGCTGTTTGTTACAGCCGGCAACTGCCACTAACAGCAGGTAATGGATCCCTACGGTTAACACTTTAGAGGCAGCGGCAATTGCAGCGCCTAATTTAATGAGGAACGGTGCTTTGCGTCATTTCTCCTTCCAGTCTCCCCCTCACCACATAATTGCAGGGGGACACTGTTGCCATGGCAGCTGAAAGCCTAAGGCAGGCTTTCATAGCTGCCATGTAGGTAGACCTATTACCCCCTGCCATAGGTCCTCAATCCTATATCCGGCAGTACAGTAGTACTGCTAAATATAGGTCAAGGGATCGCGCCCCCTTAGTGGTCATGTACACTAGGGGGGACTAAACATTAAAAAATAAATAAATTACATAAAATTGGCATCACTACGTTCGAAAAAGTCCAGACTTTTCAAATATATCATCATTTATCCGGTACGTTGAACTCCGTAAAATAAAGAGTTTCCAAACACCAAAAGTGTGGGGTTTTTGATCATTTCATGTCCCCAAAAAAACTACACTTCAGCCTGCATTTTTGGCTTCAAATATTTTTTTTTCTATTTTCCTTCTCTAAAACCTAAGTGCATCTAATGGTCCGGTGCGTCTTCTAGTCTAACAAATATGGTATACCATAACAATTTCTGACAGGTTTAAGAATCCAAAAGAAGAGAAGAAAAGTTGCAGAGGAAGCTATATATGTCTGTGATTGTCTCTAGTTATAGTTGTGAAAAAGCCACTTCTGTAACCCCCAAAACTACAATGAATATTGGCGCCTCATATCCTCTTTCTGCAGTACTGAGCAGGTATCCCCCATTCTGATATCTGAAACCAAGACCTCTTAGGGTATTTACAACTATAGTGCCATAAAGGTCTCGGACAGGGAATACGCCACTAAGATTTACTGCGGCCCCTGGGACAAGTACAATATGACAAAACTGTCTTTGGACCAGAAAATATTGCGCCCACATGATTTAAACAATTGCCATTTACAAGTACCTGCAAAGTATGAGATACACATAATATCATATTCATGCAGTTATTATTGCCTTATACCACTAGGGTTCTTGGTCTCAAAAATGAGATTTGTGTACGTGAATCTATGAACAGAACACCTAAATGAGGTGTTTGCAATCTGTGCAACACTGAATTAAGTTGGCGTTATATAATTAAAATAATCACCTGCCCTGTAACCTTGTCATCTGCTTGTTACTAAAGTACAGAAGCCAAGCGGATAGTGAATCACAGGCAGAGATGCAGAGCACACACTTGGAAACCAGGTATTATGACAGTGGGTCATCATTGTTCAGGGACCAAAAGGGTCTTTATTCCACTAAGATGTATGGTATTCGGAAACATAATACCGTATAGATTCAAAAAAACACATGAGATTTCCTAACACAACGCATCTTGACCCACAGGTTACATTCTGCTGATGGAAGCTTGCTTTAATATGAAACACTTGGCTTTGACAAAAGACTTAATGGGTGACATGTATGACTTTTGGCGCCCAGGTAGCAATTGTTTTGCACGCCTTTGTAGTGTAGAATGCGCCTGAATCTATGAACCTGTTCTACTGCGGGTCATAGACTTAGCGCTTTCTAGCTAAAACAGTACGTGACACTTCTGGCTCAGGTAAACCACTTCAGAAGGGGTTTACCTGTTCCAGTAGTAACGTGCCTGGATTTGCCGTACTAAAGTCATACATGTGTAGAATACTACGGTTGTAGTGCGACACGCCTCCAGCACACACCCCAGTCTCAGAGGCATTACAAATTGCTGCAGGCGCTCTAATGCGCCTGATATTGGAGTGCACCTGTTAAAAAATAGAGCGAACGGGGCTGCACTAGTCTTCGGGATGAAAAGATGCCAGACTTCTGGTGCAGGCCCATTCATACATGTTGTCCCAAATGTTTTGGTCCACTCATAAGAAAAGCAGTACTGACAATAGGACTTGTATTACTAAGACAGGTATCAGCCTTTTACCACAAAAATAGATAGGAACAAAAAAAAGTCCAGCTCACCCACAAAAAGAAAGCCACACGGATGGTTGGGAGCACCAACACTAGTATCCAAAAAGGTTACATCAGATATCCAGCATCTTGAGATAAAAAGGCTGATTTATTTCCACTGAAGAGACATGGTACACACAGGACCGCTTACACATTTCAGGCACAAATCCTGTGTGTGTGTTTCAGCATGTCTCTTCAGTGGAAATGAATCACCCTTTTTATCTCAAGATGCTGGATATCTGTTGTACCTTTCTGGTTACCCCAAAAATAGTTCTAGAAGGATACGGTCACCTTTTCAAACAATGTTTTTTATTAAAATATTAAGCAACTTTCATTAAAAAAACGTACAACCGTTTTGCATCTATGGCTACTTTGCAGGTTGATATAGTAGCAGACTGAAAACAAAGCTTATGTACTGTGATCTGATCCTAAAGTCACAATCCCAACCAATCTATCCCCTACTAAAAGGGGTTTTCCCAAGACTTTAAAAAAAATCTCCCTTTCACCTTCCACTGCGCTAAAATAGAAAGTTAACCCATATTTACCTCTCCCATCACCACCGTTCCAGCGCTGCAAGAGCTCCAGTGTTCCCCCGGGCCTCTTACTGAAGACGTCGCAGTCATTGATCACACGATGCGGCAGCCAATCACTGACCACAGAAGTCACATGACTGCATGCACAGCATGTGGCCACAAAGGTCATTGATTGGCTGCAGTGTCATGTGATCCATGAACATGTCGTCATCAATGAGGGACTGCACAAGGGTGGTGGAAGGACGATGACACTGGAGCTCTGGCAGCACTGGAACGGTGGCGAGGGGGCATGTAAGTATGGGTTAATTTTTTATTTAGCAGGAGGTGGCAAGGGGGTTTCTGACAATTGTCACAGTTTCCATCAAAGACACCAGTGCCAGATTATTTAAACAATGGACAACACCCAACAGACCCCATTGACATCATAGCATCCTTTGAATTCCATTGTAATGTTTGTTGTTTTGATGGAAAGAACAGTGCAGCAAATCTGTCTGAACTACCCACAAAATCTATGTACAAAGGGATTCTCCGACAGAAATGCTAGAGCCTAATTAACATATATTTGACAGGTTAGTATGATATAGGGGAGAGATAGATGGTAGTGACAGGAGGATCAGACTACACAGCCTTTTCTGTAGTTTGTTACCATGGAGACACAGATACATTTACTGCAAAGTCTATGCTGCCTTATCCTGCAGTCATACGTTCATGCAAGTCATTATTAGGAAATGCAGCACTGCCCGATAAGTCACAGTAATCATACCGGCCAATTAATGTGTCTATGGTAGCCATTCGCAAAATGTAATATCAGCATAAACATTTGGAGCAGAGACAGAATGGTTATTATATGTTGGAAACACCTAAAAAATAATATGTACAATCTTTTGTCAATATTCAATTTTAATTGGACAATGCAGCTGCCGCCTTCACATAGTTTGGACAATTATTTACCCAAAAATGATCAGAAAGCTAAAAACTGCTCAAAGTCTGCAAAACCGGTCGATAAAGGAGATGAAAGCATTTGGCTGCGAGTGAAGGTTAGATACCTCGGCCTTGTTTACATGAATAAGGAGCCCAACAAAAGATAAACCAACGATAATAGTCAAGGACAGTTGGGGGATCTCTGGGGAATTTTCCATACTGCAATCTGTGCAGGTAACAAAAGATCATCCCTTCGTTACTGTAAAGATACAACAGTCACAGCCAAGAACATCCAGCTGCCAGATCGTTAAAGGGGAAATATTTAAGGCTACATGGACACAACCCACACTAGATGGAATGGGTTTTGTATAGTAAAGGAAAAAAAAAAGCCATAATCACAAAAAATCTAAAATGGTTGGGACAATATAACACGGTTAAAAATCCACCTATCAATAAAAGTCAACAAAAGACACAGACCAAAGGGGTAATCAGCCCAACAATACCCCCGCAAATATACACAAGAGAACCCCAATGTAGAAGAACTGATGTTTATTAGATTTGATGTTCTAATAAACATATATGGTTATACAATGGGGTTCTCTTGTGTATATTTGTGGTGGTATATAACATGGTTTTTTGTGGTTGTTCAACAACTTGTGAGCAACTAAAAGTACCTGTGTAGCACTGGCCAAGGAAGCACTCCCTTCTAAACTCCAAAAAACACCCCTCATTCTATTGTGATACATTGGGTTTGCTACAGTCTCTGTGAAATTGTTGTGGTGAAGCATCAGTATATTGCTGCATAAACTAGGCAGGTTAGCCAGGAATCCTGAAAAGTTGGTTGATTATATTGCTCATTGCACAAATAACCAAATCCCTTATCTAAAATATAACCTTTATTTAATAACTCTCTTAAAAAAGTTGTAGGGATATAAAAAATGGCAAATCACTATAGTACACTTTCCCTATCCTATCCTCTATCCAACCCTCTTATCAGTCAGGATATCGTCCTAAAAAGGTCGGCCCGACTATCGATGGCTGACCCTAGTACATATCTAATATGTCCCTATCAGATCCATAATGAGTCTTATATACATCATTATAGTACAAGGCTGATCTATGTGATAAAGGATATATATGATATAGAATGTATATGCATAGGATTCAAGATTAATGTTCATATCATTCTATTATATACACTCTAAATTGATTCTTGGGTATATAGGGTATAGGAACGATAGATACAACCTTAAACGTCCACCCCGACGCGTTTCCCCCTCTACTATATCGGAGGGTTCCTCAGGGGGTTCCAAAATGCCGTCCTTATTTGTCCGATGCACAGGATAGATACGATGGCTGCCTGCATATATCCAGGGATAAGAGGGTTGGATAGGGGATAGGATAGGGAAAGTGTACTATAGTTATTGCCATTTTTTATATCACTACAACTTTTTTAAGAGAGTTATTAAATAAAGGTTATATTTTAGATAAGGGATTTGGTTATTTGTGCAGTGAAAAAGAAATCACAGATCCCCAATATATATATATTTTTCTCTTGGTGTTGTTTATCTTGATTATATTGCCCACCAGGTTTAGGCTATGTTCAAACGGCTTATTTGTGGGGCATAATTCCGCCCTGCAATTACGCTGTATGGCCGGGGGCGGGGCGGCAGCGGGGGCAGGGGCCGGCACCTCGCCGGCCCATAGACTTTCATTGCCAGCGGCGCGTATACGCCGCTGGTAACTCACATGTCACTTCTCTCCCCGCGCGGCGGATTCGCCGAGCAGGGAGAGGAGACATAATCCATAGTTCTCTATGAGAACTGTGGATTACCGTAATGACTGGGACGGATTCCAGTCGTAATTTGCGCACTATGGCGCGTAATTACGGACTGAAATACGTCCCATTTTAGGCCGTGTCAACATAGCCTTAAACAGAAACACACATAAATGCATTATGTTTCTACATATATTTTATATACAAGTACAATAGGGACATTGGTGTTGGAGCTTCAGTGAACCAGGCCTAACTTGCCAGAACAGGAAACTGGAATCGTGTGGGCTCCTCCTTTTTCTACTCCCATCCACAGCCTACGTTTAATATTGCAGCTCAGCCCCACTGAAGTGAAAAGCTGACTTACAATACCAGACAAATTCTCCGGGCAGGTGCGACATTGCTAATCAGAAAACCCCTTTGAAGATTTATAAAGGACATGTATTATTTGCATCTGTATTTCTTAAAAAATGTATACGTAGTCAAATGCTAAAAATTAAAAAAAGAAACAATTTTGCACAGCATAGACTAAAAATCTATAATCATTTCATATCTGCAGCTTCTACACATGCCTATGTGTTTCCATGGTAACAGACTACAAACAAACACCAAGAAATCTGATCCTGCAATCTTTTTACAGTCTGTCATGGTTTCTTTAAAAATCTACCAAATATAGATGACTGAGGAAAGATGAAAGGAGATAGTTTGTGCTTCACTAGTATGAAGAAAAAAAATGTATGTGCACAAATTTTTACTTAAAATGGTTTTCCTACCTCAAAAATGTATGGACTATGCACAGGACAACACACTTGCTCAGCTGCCTTCAGAATTCTCATAGAAGTCAATGGAGAGAGCCATGCAGTGGTTATATTTTTCTAGATCAGGTTGTCCCAAAGTGGGAACTGTCTCTCTCAGACTCTTATTGTATATCCTGTGGATTTGCCATAAATGTCTGAGATGGTAAAGATCTTTTAAAGGGGTTTTGCCACGATCTAATGTTTACGTGGGATCCTCGAAAATGGGTGTTTAATAACTTTTCTAAATATATGTGATTAAAAAAAGTGAAGCCTGTGAGAGGTGCAGCCATGCTTACATGCCCTTAGTTTCCTGACTGTTTACATTAGCTAGGACCAGGAGCTGATCTGGCAAGCTCCTGGCCATGCTTGCGTTGTTTGCACTTCTTATCTGATGGCAGGGCACATGAAAGAGCTTTGAAAGGAGGGGGAGAGCAGAGCAGTGCTACTGAGCATGTGCCCGTGTCTACTGTATAGAGAATCATCTGGTTGTAATGTAATTATCAGTCAGCTCTTTGCTCAGCCCTTCTCCCTCCTCCTACAGCAGCTCCCTCTTTACTTATATAATTACATTACAGCTCTGTCTCTCCTAGTCAGTGAAGGCTGCCTGCCTGGATCAAATCTTTTCTCCTGAGCAGATAAGAGGGAGAACACAAAACCTGTATAACATGTTTGCTCAACTACAGAGACAGACTGAATATCAGCCTCGGAAGCATGCATGGGAGGTGGAGCGATGACATCACGGAGAAGGCACTTGTTTTTTTTTTTACACACAGGAGAACAACGCCCTTTTTTCAAGACTTTAGAGGACAGCATCAGCCTGTTAGGTGAGGCAATCACTTCTTGGCAAAACCCCTTTAAGACGGATTGCAAAAGGTGCTTTCTTTTAGATACAATACAATAAAAAACAACAATAAAGAAATAAGTTGAAAAGTCGGACAAAGCCTTTAAAAATACTTTGGAAAAAGCAAATAAAGTAGCTATTAGCCTCCTAAAAGCTCCAATCTGCTTCTAGATTTATTAGTAGCAATAATAGACATCTCCACCAGGAGAAGAGAACGCCAAGTCTTTAACACATCATTAGCATGGTGGTAGAAGCCTCCAGGAAACGATCTGCACTCTTTGCATCAGAGCACCATCATCACAGCTCCTTTCTGCCCGAGTCATCTACATAAAGATGCTAATCATCATTAAAAGCAACAGTTCATTCTCCATAAATATAAAATGCTGTTACAAGCAAGTGCCACCGCTCCATTGCTCATTAACCAGTCAATAGTGTCTAATGGATGAGACTGATAGAAGCCCATGTATTATCAGCACATCAGCTGGCGGGCTGGCCAGGACAAACAATGTCAGGATTTCACCGGGTGAATGACTCTCAAAACACTTCAAGAGAAGTTTAATAAACATGGCATTACCGTTATAAGTCACTGTGATCCGAGGAGTCGCATCCAAATCTGCAGTTGACCTCTTTGACAGATATCCAATAGTTATTGCACAAAATATCACCAAGTAACAGGCCACACGTTTCTTCATCTTCTCTTACAAAATCCCTGTGTTCAATGTTCAAAGCTGGAAAGATCTGAACAGTTGCCACTGAGGGACGATAATTTCATCCTGAAAGTAAAGGACATGTGTATGAATTATTTTGCAATTACCATTTCTGTTTTTTGTATCCTACAATCAGTTTAGAAAATGTACAAACATATAAAAATAAAACAAGATGTCACATAGTAAATATCTATAATAATCATAGAAAAACAAAATCAATTAACCCATTTACTTAATACATGAGTAATTTTGGACATAAAGATTATATGAACTACAAGCTAGTATAGGTTCGGTTAGATTAATTACTTTTTTAAAGAGAACCTGTCACATTGTTTTTGCCCCCCTGGCTGAGGACAGAACAAGCTAGTGTCAGACATGCTGATTCCACCGCTGTGTCCCTTATTCTGTAATATGCTGGAGTTTTCATGTATTTAATGCTCAAATCTGCAGTTTTCAGCCAGAAGAGTCATTCAAGAGGTCCTTCAGAGAGTCCAGTTTTTTTCAAACCGGCCAATCGGAGGCTAGCCCCGCCCACCTCAACTGACAAACCTATTACTTTGAATAGGTAGAAACATGTGAATAACTCAGTGGGCGGAGCTAGCCTTTGATGGGTGGAGCTAACACCTACTCATGAATAAGATTTGAGGGGTAAATGCTCTAAAACTACAGCCTCTTACAGAATAAGGGGCCCAGCGCTGGGAACAGCAGGTCTGACACTACCTTGTGCTGCCCTCAGAAAGGGGGGCACAACCTATGTGACAGGTTCCCTTTAAGACAGATATATGATTTTTTTTTTTTTTTTTAGGTTTTTACCTACAATTTTTGTCCTGGTGATTTTTTTTACTATGAATTTCACGCAAAAAGCAGTTGTTAACAAAATATAGTCCCTCCAGGTCAGATATTACAGTGGCTTTATCTTTCAGGTCTGTCAAACTATGCCTTTTTTCTCAGGGCGTCCATACAATGCTTTTTTTCTGAGGGCGTCCATACAATGCCTTTTTTCTCAGGGTCTCCATACAGTGTCAATAGCTTTTGTCAGAACCAATTTTTGACTGACAGATATTCCTCCTAACACTACCATAAATTTGCACGCTCCGTTTTGCAGAGCATGCATGCAGTGGGTTACTGTAATGTGTTTGGGAGCATTGTGCTCAGCTGTACTCTGAACTCTTACAGAATAGATTGGAGAGTAAAGGGCAAACACAACCTACTCTCTGTTCTGGAATGAGACTATTTAGGGCCTGTTTTTAAGATAGATACAAGTCCCATAATCATATGAGATGGGAACACCCCTTTAAGGCACTTGTGACTCTCCAACGTGGTGCAGACATGCAGGGCTAGGACAAGGTATTCTAGTGCCCTAGGCAAGCAAGGCATGTAGCACTCCACCCCTCTCAATATAAAATTCAGCCCACTCCATACATATTTGCGCCCCCTTCCTGCCTGGGATGAAGTGGAGCCCTAGGCTTTCGCCTACCTTCGCCTACTGCGCCCCAGTCCTGCAGACATGGCTATTAGAAGGTGATGCATTAAGATGTTTAGATGAGAGAGGGTTCACTTATTGAAAAGTCTGATCTGTAGGCTGCCCCCTTTCCCAACCACACATTCACTTGAGATGATAGGTCAGAAACTCGGTCTTTCATGAAAGCACAAGGCAAACCCTCAGTATGGAACTTCTATATAAAAAAAAGCGTATTTCTGTGCACAACATACAAAATATCCTTCTGTGACTTCATTCAGTAGATTGTGCAGAAGATGCACACACATACAGCCTCACTCATCTGCATTCCAGAAGTATCCCCTACAAGTCATAATCAACTGCTCGGCTATCTTTTCTAGGAAAATGTCAAGCATCATCTTAATAGAGATATGTCAAGTTTTATATTTTTCTGCTTTGAATTAATCTAACAACTAAGTCGAGTGCAGCCATCTATTTAAAGGGGTTATAAAACCTTTTAAAATTGATGGCCTACTCTTAGACTAGGCCATCATTATTATATTGGTGGGGGTCAGACTCCCTGCTGATCAGATGTTTGAGGGGGCGCAGCATTTGAGTGAGTACTGCAGTCTCTTTAATATCTACATTGGTTTGAGCCTGGTTCATACTGCTGTTCTATTCATAGTGGCATTGCATGTTTCTCTTCTTTAAACAGCTGACTGGTTTGGGTGCTGAGAATGAGACATCCGACGCTCTATAATAAAAACAGACTACCAATTTTAAAACACTATATAACCCCTTTAAGACTGATAGCTCACTGCTTTTAATATGCCAGGAGTAAAATCTAATGTCTGATCTGGGTAGATAAGTTATTTAAATTACACATTCTCAAGTCAAGAGCCTTGGATTGTTTGGTTTCAATGAGCCATTGCCATATTACAGATTTCTTTCAGGATTCCCAACCACCCCACCTTCTACATAGGGTCGTGCTTTTATCAATGGACATATATTCTGAGCAACACTGGAGCTAGGGCCAATTGCCCTGTCTAAACCAGTGATTCTTTATTATCTGGACCTGCTGTAAAAAGGCAGGTAACTCAAAACCAGTCATCAATGGGCAGCACAGAGGCTCGTGGTTACTTTGCACACTAGGGTTTAAAACCCACTAAGACTAGGTCTACATTGCACTGGACAAAAAAATGGCCGAAAGTTGGCGTTTTTTTCCCCGATGCATGACTGCAATTTTTGTCACATCTACCCCTAAAACTGCGGTCGCCTTTAGTTTTCTTGCAATCACCCATATAATTGAATTGTATGGGAAGACGCTGAAAAAACTAAAAAGCGCTGGCGTTTTATACAACATGTTATATAATACGCCGGCGCCAGAAGAGGAGCAGAGGAAAAATGACCTGTGGAGACTAAAAGTCGTTTTTTCTATTGCAGTCTATGGGGCTGCCTGGACGATCGTATTGTCTGCACTTTTAAAATCCTAAAAGCGCCCAAAATACGACCATATTGCTATGCCGTGTAGACAGCCATCGGAGAATATCTGCAAAGAGTTTGTATCATCCTCTCCCCATGCTTGTGTGGGTTTTTTCTGGGTACTCCAGTTTACCCCACACTCCAAAGACATGCAGATAGGGTAATCTGGAATTTAAACTATAAGCCCCAAACAGCGACAGGGACCAATGTGAATGATGACCATCTCTGTACAGAGTTGTGGAATATAACAATGCCATGAAAATGAAGAAAATAACTCCTTGACGCTAAAAATTTTTTGTGATAATTTCTTCCCACAAAAATTCAGATGGATATCACAAATTATTAAAGCGAACCTGCCACAGAGTATGCCCCCTTGCTGAGAACAGCACAAGCTAGTGACAGACATGCTCTGAAAATGCTGCATCTTACAGAATAAGGGACACAGCGCTGGAAACAGCATGTCTGTCACTGGCTTGTGCTGTCCTCAGCAAGGGGGGCATAACCTATGTGACAGGTTCTCTTTAAATGGTCAAATGAAAGTGATACAGAGCTCATGAACACAATCTAAAAACTTACATTTTAGGTCTATATGAAGTAATGGTGCTGGGGTACCTTGTGTCCAACAAGTGAAATATTTCTGATGGCCCACCCTTTATCTATACAGAATGCTTACTTTAAATATACTATATACCTACTGTGGGGGTGTCAGCTCCTAGGTAGTCTCTGGATTAGCACAGACACAGGTTTGGGTGCAAAACAAACCAAGTTTATTGTCCCTCGTACAGGAATAGCAGAAAAACAAACACGCTTCCTTCAGCTTATCACAGCAAAAATAAAGACAGTCCTTGCTTCAGGGTTTACAGCCAAGTAACACAAAACAACCTCACCGGGTCAGAAGTAGAAGTGTTCGCAGACACTTAGAGACAGCTTTGCATGTCCCCCCTGGAGAGAGGTTTCCAGCATAATCACACAGCTGTGTCAGCTGCCTTATATGCCTGGTAAGGTCCGGGCTGGAGTATGGGAGCAGCCGTCCCATCCAGACTCTTGGGCCGCTCCATAAAAAACCTGACCCGAACTACCACAATAAAACTGGCTCAGCAACATAATGTCGCTGGCAAAACTATAGGGTTTTTTTACATCACCGAGGCCCAGGGGCGTCGCTAGGCTGTTTTATTCGGGGCTCGGGCCCCGAATAAAACTCCCTGTGCTCCGAGTCTCCCGGGCTCCAGGCCGCTGCCGTGGGCTTGGAGCACCGACTGGCCCTTCAGCTGCATGTGCGTCCGCTGGAAGCACATGCAGCTGCGGGCTTCTGCGGAGCAGAGAGCGAGCGCTCCCTGCTCCGCAGACAGTGTCGGACCAGCTCCGGGTCCGACACAGCGGGGCCGCCGGGTCCTCACACCGCTGAGGACCCGCCGCGGCCCCATGCGCCTCAGCCGGCAGCGTCGCGGTGAGGTGATGTCATCGCGACGCTGCCTCTCCTCGGGCGCACAGCGCATCATAGGCCGTGCGCCCGAGGAGCGCGGGCTGAAGAGGACAGAGCGCGCTCGCCGGGGGAGTTAAGGTGAGTATGAATGTTGTTATTTTTAAAGCGTTTACCTGCCTCAGTGCCCCCATATACTGCCTGTGCCCCTATAATGCCTGCCTGTGGCCCCCATATGCTGCCTGTGGCCCCCATATCCCTGCCTGTGGCCCCCATATCCCTGCCTGTGGCCCCCATATACTGCCTGTGCCCCTATAATGCCTGCCTGTGGCCCCCATATCCCTGCCTGTGGCCCCCATATCCCTGCCTGTGCCCCTATAATGCCTGCCTGTGGCCCCCATATTACTGCCTGTGGCCCCCATATCCCTGCCTGTGGCCCCCATATCCCTGCCTGTGGCCCCCATATCCCTGCCTGTGCCCCTATAATGCCTGACTGTGCCCCCATATACTGCCTGTGGCCCCCATATCCCTGCCTGTGGCCCCCATATACCTGCATGTGGCCCCTATATACTGCCTCAGTGCCCCCATATACTGCCTGTGGCCCCATATACTGCCTGTGGCCCCATATACTGCCTGTGGCCCCCTATATACCTGCCTGTGGCCCCTATATACCTGCCTGTGGCCCCTATATACCTGCCTGTGGCCCCTATATACCTGCCTGTGGCCCCATATACCTGCCTGCCGCCCCATATACTGCTTCAGCGCCCCTATATACCTACCTAACTGAGGGGACTGCTATACCTATAATTAAGGAGTTGCTGGAAATGTGAGGATTCTAAGATATTTGTGTCCAAATCCTCAGGGACGAGTATTGGCCGGGAGCAATCAGCATGAAGGTGTGAACCGGATGGAGAAGAGAAGGGAAGGTGAATGACGCTGATCAGAAAAGATGTCTCCTCTGAGTCACTAAATGTAACTGCAGGGTAATCACTTATATGTCTGCAGAGTCTACATACAACTAGTAACTACCACTATATGGTCACTATATGGCAGTGGTATATGTCTTCAGAGCCTGTGTACAGCTGATAGTCACATGTGGGGTCTGCAGGATTATTTGATCCTTATGTAGTAATAGTTTTGGATCTTGGTTTTGTAGGAGGGTTTTAGTCCCAATCACTTGTCTGGTAGATTTGCTCCATGTGTAGGTGTATGTTTTGGTGACTGTTTAGGGGTATTGTCATATTAAGGTGAGAAGTCCTGAAAAAGTAAATTTGTCATTGGTGATTTTTACTGTACAGTGACTGCTGAGGAGATGGACGGGATCTGTGTGGGATGTGCAGAAAATTAGTGACAGGAACACAAGGTTTTTCCTGTAAAAAAACATCCACAGTTCACAATGAGGCGTGAAAAATGTCGTGTGAACCCAGCCCTACCCAGAAAAACACAAAGGGCCCGAGCCCCGGATGTTTTGGGACCCTAGCAACGCCCCTGCCGAGGCCAGCCACCTTGGTGATACATACCGTCCGTCCACCACTTGTCCCCTGGGCCTCTTACATACCCCCCCCCCCCTCTCTGCCCCAAGCCTGGGGGCTGGGCACCTTCTGCCACCAGGCAATGGACCCTCGATAATGCATCCACATTCCCATGCAGCTTCCCTGGTCTGTGTTCCACATGGAAATTAAAATCTTGGAGTGCAAGAAACCACCGTGTTACCCTGGCGTTGTTCCCTTTCCTTTCCCTCATCCATTTTAGTGGGGCATGATCCGATATTAACCTAAATTTCCTCCCTAGAAGGTAATATTTTAGGGAGTCAAGAGCCCACTTAATGGCGAGACACTCCTTCTCGACTATGGAATAATTCCTCTCACATGTCGATAGCTTCCTACTAAGGAACATGACCGGGTGCTCCTCACCATTTATTTCCTGGGACAAGACAGCGCCCAGACCCACATCTGACGCATCTGTCTGGACTATAAACTCCTTGTTAAAATCTGGAGCCACTAGCACCGGCTGCTTACATAGAGCTTGTTTTAGCTCTTGGAACGCCTCTTCTGCCTCGGGAGACCACTTAGCCATGATGGACTTTGTACCTTTTGTAAGGTCAGTTAAGGGTGGCAGCACTCAGGGCAAAATTAGGAACCAATCTCCTATAATAACCCACGATCCCCAGGAAAGCCCGAACCTGCTTCTTGGTAAGTGGCCGTGGCCAGTTCTGGACTGCCTCCACTTTATTTATCTGAGGCTTGATTTCACCTTTACCCACAATGTAGCCTAGATACCTCGCCTCTTCCATGCCCATGGCACATTTCTTTGGGTTCACAGTGAACCCGGCTTTTCTTATGGCCCCAAGTACTGCCTGGACTTTACCCAGATGGCTCTTCCAATCCCTGCTGAAAATGACTATGTCATCTAAGTATGCTGCTGCATACTGCTTGTGGGGGCCTAAGACTCTGTCCATAGCCCTCTGGAAGGTGGCAGGAGCTCCTTGTAACCCAAAGGGCTTTCTGACATACTGGTAGCAGCCATCGGGGGTGGAGAATGCTGTCTTTTCTCTAGCCTCTTTGGAAAGGGGAATCTGCCAGTAGCCCTTCGTTACGTCCAATGTGGTAATATACCGGGCCGGCCCTAGCCTTTCAATGAGCTCATCCACTCGGGGCATAGGGTAGGCGTCAAACTTAGACACCTCATTCAGCTTTCCTTAATCATTGCAAAACCGCCACTCACCTGACGGTTTTGGCACCAACACGATGGGACTTGACGAGCCGCTCTTTGCCTCCTTAATTACACCCAGTTTTAACATCCTGTCCACTTCCCTAGAAATTACTTCCCGACGGGCTTCGGGAATCCGGTAGGGTTTTAAATTCACCCGAACATGGGTTTCTGTGAGGATCTCATGTTCAATGATGCGGGTGAGGCCTGGCAACTCTGAGAACATATCCCTATTCTGCTGCAGCAACTCCCAACATTGTTGCTTCTGGGACGGGGATAAAGCCTCTTCAATATGGACCTCCTCAATACTGACCTCTTGCTGCCCCACCATGCACGAGGTTTCGGGGGGGCCTCTATCCTTCCATGGTTTTATTAAATTTACGTGATATACTTGGAAGGGCTTTCTTTTACCAGGCTGGTGGACTTTGTAGTTTTCTTCACCTAATTCTTCCACCACTTCATACGGGCCTTGCCACGTGGCCAGGAATTTGCTCTCCACAGTGGGAACCAGTATGAGCACTTGGTCCCCTGGCCAACTGATTGTATACCCTAGCTTGGGCCTCCTGGGCTTTTAGCAGATGCTCTCTCACAATGGGCATCACGTTAGAGATCCTCTCTTGCATCTGAGTCACGTGCTCGATGACGCTTCTATAGGGAGTAGCCTCATTCTCCCATGTCTCCTTAGCCACATCAAGTAACCCTCTAGGGTGCTAGCCGTACAATAATTCAAAGGGTGAAAACCCTGTAGAGGCTTGGGGAACTTCCCTGACCGAAAATAGCAAGTACGGAAGTAGGCAGTCCCAGTCTCTGCCGTCCTTCTCTACCACCTTCTTCAACATTGCCTTTAAGGTTTTGTTGAATCTTTCAACTAGGCCGTCAGTCTGGGGATGGTATACAGAGGTTCTCAACTGGGTGATGTTTAGGAGCTTGCAGACTTCCCGCATAACCTTAGACATAAACGGTGTCCCCTGGTCTGTCAGAATCTCCTTCGGTAGCCCTGTTCATGAAAATATATGAAATAACTCTCGGGCTATACATTTGGCTGAGGTATTCCTTAACGGAACCGCCTCAGGGTACCGGGTAGCATAATCCACTACAACCAATATATGTTGATGACCTCGCGCTGACTTCGGTATGGGCCCCACCAAATCCATCCCTATCCGTTGGAATGGGATTTCTATTATAGGAAGCGGGACTAGAGGACTCCGAAAATGAGCAACTGGGGCTGTCACCTGACAGACTGGGCAAGATTGACAGTAGTCACGTATCTCTCTAAAGCACCCGGGCCAGTAAAACCTTTGTAAGACTCGTTGCTGGGTTTTGTCCGCCCCCAAATGACCACCCAACACATGAGAGTGGGCCATATCTAACACCATACGTCGGTACGGCTGCGGCACAACTAATTGCTCCACCACTTCGTCTCTCACTTTGTTCACTCGATATAGCAAGTCGTTATTTACTGCAAAGTGAGGAAACCGATTATCAGCCCCAGGCTCTTGTGGAGCCCCATTTAATACTGTTACCTGATCAAGGGCGCCCTTTAAGGTCAGATCCCGGAGCTGGGCAGTCCCAAAATTCTCCCGGGAGACCTCCAGATCAGGGACAACCGTCTCAGGGGTTACTTCCTCTTCCTCATCCCCAGCCAGTACACACATAGGAAATTCATTCCCCCTGACCGATGAGGTAGAACCACCCCCAGAAACCTTATTGCACACTGGTTGATCAGGCACTTCAGCCTTGGCCCACAACTCCCAGAACAGAGGGAAGTCTCGACCAATAATTATGTCATGCAGTAAATTCGGCACAACACCCACACCATGGGACACGATACCACAGTCAGTGTGCAGGGAAACCTGGGCCAGGGGGTACGCCTTAGTATCCCCATGAATACATATGACCCCCACCCGTTTCCCAGGGACCAGCTCATGTGGCAGTGTAGCAGTCACCAGGGTGACGAGACTCCCTGAGTCCAAGAGTCCAGTTACTTTGACTCCGTTCACACGCACACGGCAGGCCTGCGGTCCCTCGCCTGGATGAGGAACAGCACTACAGGCTGGGTAAGCAAAATATGAACAGCGCCGCCCTGCGGAGCAGTCCATAGGCTCCGTTGTGGTAGGGCATCGGGCGGCTATATGGCCGGGACCCTGGCACTTCCAGCAGACGATGGGTCGGGCCTGACTCTTTGTCACCGGCACTAGTCCCTCTTGGGTCTTCGGACGCCCCTCACTGGAGGATTTCGGCCACCTCCTTGGAGCCCTCGCTCCTCCTGGGATATTCCAGTACGTTGACCTCTGGCTCCCTTCACTGCCCAGGGAGTTCTCGACAGCCACATATCGCTCAACCAGGCTCACCAGGTCGTCAGCATTCTGGGGATCTCCTTGGGCAACCCAACATTGGACAGACTCAGGAAGCGAGTGAACAAATCGGTCCATTACAACCCGTTCCACCATCTGGGCAGGAGTACAGGTATCGGGCTGCAGCCATTTCTGGACCAAGTGGAGCAGGTCGAACATTTGGGACCTGGGAGGCTTGTCCCTGCTATACCCCCAGCGGTGCACCCTTTGGGCTCGGACCGCCAGCGTGACCCCCAGACGGGCCAGTATCTCTGCCTTTAACTTGCTATATTCCTTAGCATCTTGTAGAGTCAAGTCATAGTAGGCCTTCTGAGGCTCGCCGGTCAGATATGGGGCAAGGACCTCCGCCCACTGTTCTGGGGGCAGTTTCTCTCTATCCGCCACTCTCTCAAACACGGACAGAAAGGCTTCCACATCGTCATTTGGGGTCATCTTCTGTAATGCCTCTCTCACAGTCCTCCTTGCCTTAGTACTGTCACTGGCGCTGGGCGGAGGCACAGGCTCCCTGGTTCTTATGGCTTCAGTCAGGAGAGCCATCTGCTGAATCAGGAGCTGGTTTGTCTCCTGTTGGGCCCTGGTTGTCTCCTGTTGAGCTTGCTGCTGCTGCACGTTACTCTGCACCAGGTGCTTAATGAGTTCCTCCATTTTCTCAGAGCGTGCTACGGCCTTTACCCAGGACATACAGTCTTATGCACCAATATTTCCAACCTGTGCTCTCGGGACGTGTCTGCCCGCATCCTCCACCAATTGTGGGGGTGTCAGCTCCTAGGTAGTCTCTGGATTAGCATAGACACAGGTTTGGGTGCAAAACAAACAAAGTTTATTGTCCCTCGGACATGAATAGCAGAAAAACAAACACACTTCCTTCAGCTTATCACAGCAAAAATAAAGACAGTCCTTGCTTCAGGGTTTACAGGCAAGTAACACAAAACAACCTCACCGGGTCAGAAGTAGAAGTGTTCGCAGACACTTAGAGACAGCTTTGCATGTCCCCCCTGGAGAGAGGTTTCCAGCATAATCACACAGCTCCAGCCTGAGTTGTGTCAGCTGCCTTATATGCCTGGTAAGGCCCGGGCTGGAGTATGGGAGCGGCCGTCCCACCCAGACTCTTGGGCCACTCCATAAAAAACCCGACCCAAACTACCACAATAAAAATGGCTCAGCAACATAACGTCGCTGGCAAAACTATAGGGTTTTTTACATCACCGAGGCCAGCCACCTTGGTGATACATACCTTCTGTCCACCACTTTACCCCTGGGCCTCTTACACTACATATTAGTATGGTTGAAAAAAAGACATGTACATAAAGTTCAACCAAGGATGAAGAAAGATGTGGATGAAGGGTAGAGAAAATTTTCCTAAAACATCCCGTTATTGGACACAATTGTTATTCACAAATCAGCTCCATAGCAGTAGTCTCTAGCAATGATTATCTCCAAATGAGGACATCTTCAGCTTTAAGAGCCACTATTAGTCACAACCAGGAACCACCAACGGTCACTACTGGTACTTTGTGGACCAGATGGTCACTGCCTGTATGAGGTTTTGAAAAAGAGGGTCCAGTGGCCTGCATGATATGACTTTTATGCAATTTATACCACAACTTGAGTCACTTTCCAAGATTAGCCAATGTGAACAGGGCAGAACTACCGCGGTAGCAGACCTCAGGGGGGGAAGCTGCTACCACGTCTGCTACCCCGGTAGTTCCACTCCTGGGCCCATCCAGCAAAAAAATTTAACTATAGCCCACTGCTGCCAGAGTCCGCCACCACCACCTGTCTCTGAACGCTCAGGCCCTCTGTCCCGAGCATTGAGAGGCAAGAGTCAGACTGCCCAGTATTAGCAGAGCGGAGCGCCGACGGCCTTAGGCTATGTTCACACGGCTTAAACTGGGACGTATTTCGGCCCGTATCTTACGCCGTACTGCGCCAAATACGAGGCGAGATACGTCTCAGTTATTACGGTAATCCACAATTCTCATAGAGAACTATGGATTACGTCTCCTCTCCCCGCTCGGACAATACGCCGCGGGGGACGATAGGTGACATGTCAATTACTAGCGGCGAATACGCGCCGCTAGTAATGAATGTCTATGGGCCGGCCGGCGGGCTGCCCCTCCCCTCCCCTCTCCCCGTGCCTTCCGTAGTCCCGGCGTAATTGCGGGCCGTAATTATGCAGTGTGAACATAGCCTTACACTTATCAGGCGCCGGCCCTCAGTGTTGACGTGGGCAGTGCGATAACATCACATTATCGTGACGCCCGCGCCAAGCTCAGAGGCTGACCATCCGGCTGCTCCGTTACATGGTGGGAGCATGGAGAGAGGCAAGTTATTTCTTTCTTTCTTTTAACATTTAAGGAGCCTAGAGACTGCCTACATACCCATTTGGCCCTATAACACCCCTTAAACCCTGCCTGCTTACATGTATGGCCCCTATAACCCCCTTAAACCCTGCCTGCTTACCTGTATGGCATTTGGCAAATATAAATAATTTTGGTTCCTAATTGACCTAAAACGGGTAGGGTTTATTTTGATTTCATGTCAGATAGTGAGAAAAATATGCATAGGTGTCTTTTTTTATATTGTATATAAACTTATGGTTTCAGCTGTATATGGGCCCCTGCAACCTCCCTAAACCCTGCCTGCCTATCTCTATGGGCCCCTATAATACCCCTTAGCCCTGCCTGCCTACCTATATAGGCCCCCGATAGCCTGACTACACGCTGCCTGCCTACCTATGTGGGCCCCATATAGCCTGCCTAAATGGGGCCCCTATAGCCTACCTAAACCCTGCTTGTCTATATGGGGCCCTCTATAACCTACCTAAACCCTGCCTACTTATATGGGCCCCTTATAGCCTACTTAAAGCCTGCCTAAATGTGGTAACCTATAGCCCATCTAAAGCCTGTCTACCTATATGGGTTCCACTTATAGCCTGTCTACCAACCTATGTTGGCCCCACCTATAGCCTTTCTACCTAGCAACCTGGGGCCCATCTACAGCCTGTCTACCAACATACCCATGTGGGGCCCACCTATAGCCTACCCACTTAGTTTCCTGGGGTCTACCTACAGCCTACCTACCTGGGGGCTGCCTACCTTACTGGGGCTTAACTACTGCCTACCTTGGGCTAATCTACCTACCTAACTAGGACCTGTCTACCTATCTGTGGTCTAACTACTGCCTACCTACCTAGGCCCAATCTACCTACCTGTGGCCCGCCTACCTGCGGCCTATGTACTGCCTACCTACCTAGGGCCTACCAACCTATATAATGGGTGTCTACCTGGTAATGATTCTGAGGGGTACAGGCCATAGCTGTAACACAATCTCCAGAGGGTGAATCCTCTCTTCCTCCCCTCTAGGAGACTGGATCTTTAAGCTATGACCTGTGCCCACTCTCCCACCCCTGGGAAGTTTGTACAGAAGTGGGGGCAAGTGTGAGGTGCTGAAAAAGTGAGGCTTCTAGGATATTTGTGTCCAAATCTGCAGGGACAAGTGGTGTCTGGGAGAAGTCATCATGGTGGTCTGGACCTGATGCAGAACAAAAGGGAAAGTCCAAAACTCGTCAACGAAACGTCACCTGTGAGTCATAAGGACTATAATCACTCATATGTCAGCAGAGCCTGTGTACACTGGTGTCTTCCACTATATGGTCACTGCATGGCAGTAATATACAGTCTGTAGGTCACCTGTGTACACTGGCATATACCACTATATGGTCACTATATGGTGGTAATATTGGTCTTTGTATACGGATATATATTCAGTAATACTGTAGGGGTGTTATTCAGTCACTGTTTGGTGGTAATTTGAGGTTGTGTTCTGGCGGTATAATCAGATCCTTATGTGGTAGCGTTATTGGTAATATTGGTCTTGGTATAGTGGGATTTGTTTGGTAGCAGTATGATAGTGAGATGTATGGTGCGGTATTTGCTCCTTATATTATCTAGTAACTGCACGACTTCTTAAGAATTCCCAGTAAATGTTCGTGGTCGGAGGTGTGAGAGGGGGCCCCATCCAAAAGTTTGCTATGAGGCCCAGGCTTCTCTAGTTACGCCCCTGAATATGAATATCATACAGTCATCATGGTCATGCATGACTTTCACTTATTTCTGTTCGGTCAGTTGTGACCCAATGCAAGTTTACTGCATGAGACTTTTTAAATTTTAATGCTAGGAAATGTCGTAAAGTTGAAATTGAGCTGCATAATAACCACAATATACTCTACACAGTCAAATATTTATCCAAGTGTTTGTAAATGTAAAATACCTGACAGTAAATGGTTATTTTGCTTCCTTTTAACAAGTTTTATTCATATGTTGTAATAAAACTGGCACCATAATGAATAAGCATTGCTTTACCAACTCACAACAGCTCGTGTTTGCCTAGGCAGGTAGCTTTCTGTAAAGCAATATGTATTCAGTATACTGCTGATGAAAACTAAGCTCTCCAGCGTATCATTACCATATTATTTATGAATACCACACACATGTATTATTTCACTGTGAGCACAGCTACTGAACATGACAATTCTCTTCAAAGGACTGAGCTTCCAATGCTGCTGTAATTATATGGTTATGTATGTGTAATACCCCAGTACCGGGTTTTGTATGTTGTAAGGTTGAGGCAGGGATGCATTCTCGCTACAGTGTATAATGCATCATTTATTTGTAATGTATATTTCAGATTATGCATCTTTAAGAAAGTATTGTATCAGCCACTGTAGCAGCAAGGGTTAATTTTCTTACTCCACAATGCACTACACATCACATGTGCCAATATCTAGCTCCTGATTGGACAAGGCTGTAAAGAGGAGTTGAGGGAGGTGACAGCTGGGGGCAAGGTGTGACAGTTGGGGAGCAATGTGTAGCAGTTGGAGGCAGGAGAGAGAACAGTTGGTCCTAGTATGGAGGAAGACTAGTGAGGAGGGTGAGAGAGACTGATCTGCAACTCTGTTGCTAGAGCCAAGCTGCGAAAGAGGAAAGCTATCAGCCTGTATGACCATTAAAAGGTCCACAAGAATACTTAAGACAGTTCAGTGTGGAGTATCACAGACACCAGAGGCCCGGACACCGTCTGTAATAGGAGAAGGAGGATTAGACTATACTGAGACACTTCAAGTGTGCTACATGGGAGATGCATACTACTACTCTCACCAGGTACACCATACCTCCGTTATTGTAAAGAGCTCTTGACTCCTCATCATCCTGCTGAATCCAGGTGGATTTAGAAAGTTATTTATGAGGACTGTGATCCTGTTGATATTTTGCGGTTTGGAAATTACGTATCTTCAGTAAAGACAGGTATTATTTTTACCATTTATGTTGCCTCTGTGAGTTTGTCTCTGAGCAACTGCACCAACTACTACCATCCTGGGTATGTCCCAGCCGGACCACACTACTACCCCCAACTTACAACAGAGGAAGTACCCCGGGGAACTTGTCCAGAGCACCGACGACTCAGGTGCGTTCCCCTTCCACTGTAGTGCTTCACCTGAGGAAGAAAACCTGGAGACACCTGTACTGTGACAATTACTCCCAACATCAACCACTCAGGCCTCGTCTACCCTTTGCCATCCCCTGGGGCACGCTACATATGAAGGGTGTATAATATATTAATTGGGTGGAAGCACATTTAGGAAAGTGATTGGTACTATAATGTCTAAATATAGAAAACTTGCTTTCCATAAAGTATCATGTACTCAACAGTGGATACCATTCTGGAAGAGGGCTCATGTAGTTGATCAATACAACCTGACAGTTGATTAACACCCAGTCTACTCACTATACATTCCAGTTGTAGCCTACATAATGGAAACATTACAATGCTAAAGCCTACTAAAAGTGATGGTGCAGTCAATCACTGACCTATGTGGTCACATGCTGAACATGCAGGCATGTGACCGCTGAGATCAGAGAGTGGTTGTAGCATCATGTGATCCATGAACGTGTTGTCATCAGTGAGAGATTGGGGGAGGGCACCAAAGCTCTGGAACGGTGGTGATGGGAGAGGCAAGTATGGGATAATTTTCTATTTCAACACAGTAGGGAGAACTCCTTTAATTAGTTTTGGTAGATAGAAACTGGTCAGCGTTTTAGCTGCTGTGATTGTGGACCTCCCAGATCCTGGCCATCAGTGTTATACTCATTCTCTAGGAGATGTATATATCTTTCTAACAGATTGCAAACTATAATCTGGTCATATTTTAATTGTATCAACAAATTGATATTAAATATGAAGATTGCAACAGTAAAATTATGACATTATACCCTATTTTATTACTACCTGGCTAGGAAAACATGAATTTCTGAAGTTTTTATCACATAATGTGTTGTGTAATCAAGTCAGACTTTGTGCTTTCAGCTTTTTACACATTTTCCTGGCCTTCAGGTCAGGATCCTTCCTGGGAACATCCCTAAAATGTCATTCTCAGATTAGTGTAACACGTACACTGCAGCTTTTCACACCGCTCACATTATGTTAATAATGCCTGATGTGCAGGAGTTTACACAGCGTGAAGGAAGAGACATCAACTAATTAGAAGAGCGGTGTTAGACAGAGCTGTTCACATAGCAAACATAGAGAAGACAAACCTGCAGATAGGAAAATCCTATGGGAACACGCGTGCTTGATTTAATGGGATTGCCCAGTTTTAAAATATTACATATTGTAGTCACAGACAAGGGTTCTAATACTCTCCATTCAGCGTTAATGTAAAGGAACCATTTTACATTTCATGAAACACGTCAAGATTTCATACAGTCACCAATCAACAGGCACCATGAATAGCACTGTGAGAAGAGAAAGAGAAAAAGAAAGAAGGGGGAAAAAGAAAAAGAAAGAAAAAGAAAAAGAGCGAAGAAAAAGAGAAGAGAAAAAAAGAAGAGAGAAAGGAGAGAGAAGAAGAAGAAAGAAAAAGAGAGAAAGAGAAGAAAGAAAAGAGAGAGAAAGAAAAGAAAAAAAAGGGAAAGAAAAGAAAGAAAGAGAAGAGAGAAAGAAAGAAAAAGAAAAGAAAAAAAAGAGAGAAAGAAAAAAAGAAAGAAAGGAAGAGAAAAAGAAAGAAAGAAAGAAGAAAGAAAAAAAAAGAAAGAAAAGAAAAAAAGAGAAAAAAAGGAGGAAAGAAAGAAAGAAAAGAGAGAAAGAAAGAACAAAGAAAGAAAAATAAAAAAAAGAAAAAGAAAGAAAGAGAAAGAAAAAAGAAGAGAAAGAAAAGAGAGAAAGAAAAAGGAAAAGAGAGAAAAGAAAAAAAAGGAGAAAGAGAAAGAAAAAGAGAGAAGGAAAGAAAAAGAGAAAAAAGGAGAAAAAGAGAGAAAAAAAGAGAAAAAGAAAAAGAAAAGAGGAAAGAAAGAAAAGAGAGGAAAAGAGAGGAAAGAAAAAAAAAAAAAGGGGAAAGAGAAAAGAAAGAGAAAGAAAGAAAGAGAGAAAGAAAAAAAAAAGAATAGAAAGAAATGAAAAAAAGAAAAAGAAAACAAAAAGAGAAAAGAAGGGAAAAAGAAAAAAAGAAAAAGAAAAAAAAAAAAAGAAAAGAAAAAAAGAAAAAAGAAAAGAAAGGAAAGAAAAGAAAGGAAAAAAAAAAAGGGAAAAAAGAAAAAGGAAAGAGGGAAAAAAGAAAAAAGAAAAGAGATAGAAGAGAAACAGAGAGAAAGACAGAGAAAAAGAAATAGAACTGAGAGAAACAAAATAACAAGAACTATTAGCCACCCATATATGCACACTTACATCCAACCTCTCATCCCCTTTGCTATCTTGCTTTGGCAATGTCAACTGCATCAGGTCTTTCAATATTTAATTGATGTTGAATTGACAGAGAGCGAGAGAGAGCGCGTAAAAGAGAGAGACCGTGTGAAAGACAGGAAGAGCAAGAGAACAAGAGAGACCAGGAGGAGAGAGAATCAGAGAAAGAGGAACTGAGACCGACACAGACAGACCGAGAGAGCAAAAGGGACAGGAAAGGGTATGCCGACACGTAGCAGATGAGCTGTGGTTTTCTGCAGCATCTACAATACCAGCAATAAAAAGAAGAATTAGAAAACCCATTACACACTACAGAGGAAAGTTTTTGTGGAAATTGACCCATGGTATGTATTGTAAATCTGCAGCAGGTCAATGTATGTTACATTTACATTGCAGATACGCTGCCTTTTGGTTGTGGATTTTCCCCACTGACTTCAATAGTCAAAATCTACAACAAATGTATTGTTGTGAATTATGCAGTGGTCAGATTGTGGATCATCAATGAAATCTGCATATTTGGAATCCTTTTTTTTTTTTTTTTTTTTTTTAAAGATTTCATACCCTGTTTACCCAAAAATAAAACACCCCCGAAAAAAACATGTGCAATTTTTAGTTATGAAATTCGAGTTTGGCTGATGATGCTGATGTTTTTGTGATGAAATCACCACAGAATTAATACAGGGGATGTTTTTGTTCAACAATAAAAAAGTGAATTATTGTTTAAAAAAAAAAAAAACGTCCCCCTAAATAAAAGTCTTTTTCTTGCATTTTGGAGCAAAAAATTTAAAATAAGACACTGTCTTATTTTCAGGGGAAAAAGGGTATCGCATTTCAGGGATTTATTTTATTTTCAAAATTTTTTAAAAGCCACGGAATCCAAAGAGAGAGAGCAAAGGAAAGGAAAAAAGTAATAAAGAGAGAGAACAAGGAGAGGAGGGACAGAAAGGAAAAAGGAGAGAGAGGAAAGCAGATTTTTTCAATACTAATTTTCAACAGCGCTCATTAAACAGGTTCCGTTTTCCTGTAACACTTCGATTTTTAAGATCAGCGTTCGGCCATTATTCGTGGGCCTGGAGTACAGTAATGTACAGATAAAGATGCAGATCTCACAGGCCACAGGGAGTCTTGTGCTGCTGTGACAAAGCGCTTTTCATTTCAGAGAATAAAACTAAAACATCCATTTCATTTTACTACGTACAGTATTAATGACACATTGAAAGCCGGCACTCTCAGGGGAGAAAGGGACGGGTGTGCAAAATTCCTAAAAATAGAGCGGCACTGATGTCATACATAGGATGCAGGTTGCTATGGCAACAGCATGCAGCTCTGCTACTTAGAGATGCCCCTGAGCAGCATCTGCAGTCTATAGGCCCAGGCCTTCTGGCTGCCCCTACACATGTCCCTAATACCTCCCCCATATCCTGCAGAGCGAGGAGCAAGCACGCCAACCATACCACACTGTTTATAGGAGACGGCTTATCGCCTGTTACACAAGACGTGCTAAGTGCAACCATTTACTAGAACAGGATATTATTTTACTTACAGACAATGGGGCCTATAGTGATTGCTTGTTTTCCTGGGCTTCTAAAAACAGATTGTAACAATATCATTTCCCAACCAGCAGACGGCTCTGACACTGGAAACAAGCACTTGCTACATGTTTTGCCCCTTGGAGTCCGAGACTCACCTGGGTTAGGGGTAACAGTGTCCGTTCTGTAAAGGTCTGCGACTTTGTAGCAGTTGCATTAATATTCAATGTACTGTACTACAATGCCAGAGCCGCATGTGGTTGTATGGAGTACAGACCTGGTTCTAATGAGCTTGCAGACTCTAGCTGCAACATCAGTGCAGTAACCCTTTCAGAGCTTAGGAACCTTTACTTTAAAAGGTAGATTTAGATGGTGTAATCAAATCACGATTTTTTTTTTATTTACTATGATTACTGCAAAACCAAGGCAAAAACCCACAGTTTGCTACCAGCTAATTGACAACTGTAGCAAAATTGTCGTTTCTACATTTGTGGTATACAAATTCAATGTGACTGCACTGCCCGAGTATACCCTTAAAGGGGTTTTATCATTTCATTGAATGGTCTTCAGGATAAGGGGACAGTGAAAACAAGTAACTTTGCAATTGGATGTCATTAGCAAAAGCTGTCTTGTTATCACAGTTTTCCTTATCTTCTGTTTACACTGATCTCCAGTGCTGGTCGGATCCCTCCTCCTTGCATTTCACTAGCCGAGAGCTCATTTACATTCTTTTCGGGCCGGTTGGCTGTATTCACAGAGCTTGTATTCCTGCCTTTCACTCAAAGCAAGGGACCGGCACATTATCACTCTGCACAGCCAGAAGAAACAGAATAACACTGCAGGGCTTCTACAATAAGGAAACAGCACAATTGTGTGTCGATCCCTGCCTCTCTGACTCAGAGTTAGGGGCCGTAGCAATTTCTCTCTGCACACCTAGCAGAAACAAACTGCAGCAGATTCTACGATCAGAAAACAGCACAGTCGTGTCTCGGTGCCTAACTCTCTGCATAGAAGGGAGATCTGTGCCGTTCATATAAAGCTGGATTCAACTGTAACAAATCTCCAGCTGTGAGAGGAGAAGAGATCAGTGCTCAGTCTAGATTGAATGAAGCCTGTGGTATGTATACAGCTCTTACAAAATAAGACTGCATAGGGAGAGACACAGTGACATGTGGACTCAGAGATGTGGGGGTGAGGGAGTCTCGGAAGCCAGCATGAACAGTGAAGGGGGGATGAGGTCACCCAGCTGGGAGGGGAAGAAACGCCCCTGAATTTCTAGAGTTGAGAAGCTGAGAGTAGTATGAATCAGCCAAACTAAAGAAGCGATACATCCCCTTTAAACTAATCCCCAATGGGGGGAGGGAGGTGCTCTGAGCAGAGACACAGTGGCAGGGAGCGTCTACAATGTTTACACAAATAATTACATTAGAACCAGTGGATTCTCTATACAAAAGACAGGATATTTCTCCACAGTCCCTTGCAAGCTCCTTCATGTTCCCTGTCATCAGATAAGAAGTGCATACAGCGCAAGTCCAGCCAGATCAGCTCCTGGTGTCTAAGGTAAACTTTTAAGTAACTAAGCGCATTTAAAGAAAGCTGTAGCTCTCACAGGCTTGACTTTTTATAATCACATATATTTAGAAAAGTGAATAAATACCCATTTTGGAGGATCCCACGTCAACATTACATCGTGGCAAAACCCCTTTAAAGATCTTGCAAAAACAAGTCGCTCTGCAATATATGTCCATTAACTGTGTCCTACCTATTCTGAGATATCCCCTCTTGCATGGGCTGCATCAGCTCCTCAGTTCGCTATAGCTACAGACCTGTGTGATCTCTCCTGTTAGGCTGCCAGCACTGGTCACTATAGCTACGGACCGGACTTCTACTGCAGCCTAGTAAACACGCCCCTGAATTCAAAATGAAACCAAGAAAACAGGACTGAGGTGAGATGAATCAATGTAGTGAGACAACCCCTTTAAATCTGCTTTAGCCCTTTTTTCTGCTTTTATATAGTTATTAGGGTATTTTCACACGGCATTTTTTGAGATGCGTGTTTGAATCCAAAACGGACCCAAAAACGCATCTGACAATGAGCAGTGTGATTTACATTAGTTTCAATGTGCAACGCACTATGGCGTTTAGACGTCCGATTGCCCATGCGTGTTTTACATGCGTCTTTCTGATGCATCTTCCGGATCTGTTCAAAGAATTGTCATGTCAATTCTTGATCCAGACGCCCTACTTAAAACTAAAGGGGGCGTTCCTGCTGCACAAAAAATCCGTTTTTGGGGGTAGAAAAACGCAGTGTGAACATACCCTTAAACCACAGAAAAGTTGTAAACCAAAAAAAAAAAAAAAACATAAAAAACTACCCACTGTGACCATGGGTGTAACTGCCATAGCAGACATAGCAACTGCTTTGGGGCCCTGAGGTTGAGGGGGCCCCACTCAAGTACAAGAACATTGTCCCTTTTTGTAGAGAATAAGTAGTTGGTGGCTTTCTGCTCCCTAGCACAACTATTTGTCCTCCCTGATATATGGCAGTATTATTTATACCTTTAGTTATTACTTTTTAGGCTGCTTTTATGGTTTATTATCATTAGATGGTGGGGCCCCATCTCAGTTTGCTATGGGGACCTATGAGTCCTGGTTACGCCCCTGACTGTGACCAAGGCTTTAAATATAAGAGACACTGTGGAGGCAGATTTATCAATACTGTCTAACTCTAAGACTATGCAAAGTTAAACTAAATTGTCTTACAAAGCTCCACATTTATCGTAGTGTTCAAAAATCTGCCGCTTGCTAGGCCATTTTTAAACTCGCTTACTTTATACCACTAACTGCATCAAAATTTTGGTGCACGGCATCAGACGCTAAGCCATGCCCTTTAAAGATCCTCTATTGTCAGCCAAGGCTCTAAAGTGTCTAGAACCCATAATAAATGTGGTGTTATGCATGTGTGCCATTATTTTTAAGTGTTCTGTCCCTATTTGTTAGAATATAATCACATAGGTTCCACAGCTGCAGATAGGATTTAATCTAACATTATCATTTACATGTATGTTTATCGTGTGTTTGCGTAAATCTTTGTGTTCTCCATGAAATAACAGTTCTGGAGCATCTTCTCATATCTCTGCGTTGTGCTGTTCCTCTGTTATTCCTTCTAGAAATGTATTACTGAAACTGTCAGATGGGTGTTACTATTCCAGTTTTCAGAGGGGTGTGTCCCTGCACATAGTGAGTCTGCCATCACTGATTGGACAATATCAGACTATACAATCCCAATTGGCAACATCCATTTGACAGGTTTAGTAATAAATGTTTAGGAGGAATAACAAAAGATCCACACAATGTAGAGATTTAAGGAACGATGCTCCAGAATTGGTATTCATGGGGGATACAATCCTTTACTAAAACAGCCACAGATCCTCTTTTATAACCGACTAATCCATGACAAAAACAAAATATGTACCAGATGAAAATTTTGTGTCACACTATTAGTTAAAGTTTCATCATAATGATCTCCTACATACTACTGCTGTACCCAAGAGCTTACTGGTGAAGTGTAGTACACAGTCCTGCTCAAACCACAACCGAATACGACTTGAAAAGACCAATCATTGCAGTTAAAGGGCTTGTCTCACTACATTGATTCATCTTACCTCAGTCTTGTTTTCTTGGTTTCACTTTTAATTCAGGGGCGTGTTTACTGGCTTCCACTAGGCTGCAGTAGAAGCCAGGTCTGTAGCTATAGCAACCAGTGCTAGCAGCCTATCAGGAGAGATCAAACAGGTCTGTAGCTATAGCGACCTGAGGAGCTGATGCAGCCCCTACAAGAGGTGATATCTAGGAATAGGTAGGACACTGTTAATGGACATATATTGCAAAGTGACTTGTTTTTGCAAGATTTTTAATATAAAAAGCAATCCTTGGAGTGAGACAACCCCTTTAACCTTTTTTAGTGTTAGGATCAATGAGCGTAATTCCTGGGCTGCCATTACTATAGTGTTACCATTATAAAGGTCCCCTGGACCTTCAAAATAGCCAGGAAATCTCCCGGACACCAGCACAACATAATACAAAAATGGAATGATGGTACAATAACATGAGGCATTCTCCCAACTGAACCACCTAAAAGAAGAGTAGTCCTTTCAGGTGACCACCTGGAGACTTTGCATCACAACATAGTAGAATGCTCACCACAGCCAAGTGTTCATTGAGCTGAGAACAATACTGGGTAAGCAAGTCATCACCTGCATGGACAACTCCTCCAAGAAAAACATCCTGCTGGGACCAAAAGTAACTTGTGAATAACTCTCCAGTCAGAGCCACTTCAGGTTGTGCTGTCCTGGCCACTTGCGTGTGCAATTCTGTCACACAACCATTTAGGGTAAATTGGGGTAATAAATATCACTTCTATTTTATGACTTTACAGTGGTTAATTACAGTCATAAAATGTTATCTGTGGTGGCACCACGGAGCGGAGGGGTACTCATGAATGGGGAGAGGCAGGCAGCTGGATGTTTGGCTGAAGGCCATGAAGGAGTAGTTCAGTATCAGGTGACTAACAGGGAAAGGGGAAGCTGGGTAGAGTGTGGGTCATAACAGGATGGAGTCTCTATAAAGGACTGGGCTATATCTATAACTTTATTTGGGGGGGGTCTGGTATGTGATCGTCATTTTAGGGTGTTATGAACTTTCTCTGATTCGGGAGTGGGTCTTGTATAAAAGAGCAGGTAATAAAGGGGAACGTTTTACTTATTATTTTCATTTTTTAAAACTCTGATGTCCCTTCTCCAAAATTGGCACATATGATATAAAGCAGTCAGGTCTCTTGGAATAAGAACCTTCAAACGGCCATCATATCGCAGCTTTATTTTCTAAGTGGAGTTACAGTCTACTTCTATGGAGATAGGGAGAGGCTGTTACACAACTTGCTTAAAAATAGCAAAGGTAGTATTTAGCCATTAGAGACATTATGCTGTAAGTACTAAATCTGGATAGGAAGGATATACAGGCAGTTCCCGGGTTACGAACGGGATAAGGGACTATGGGTTTGTTTTTAAGTTGAATTTGTATGTAAGTAAGGACATGTATATTTATTAAATGTAAATCCAGCACAAAAGTGGGGTTTTTTTTAGCTTTGGATAGTGCAGGAAAGATTTTTTACATTTGTTTTGCTGTCTGTGTCCCTGTTAAGAAGATTTCACCTAGGTTTTCACCTCTTGTGCTGCTGTGGCATGCTGGAACTTGCGATTCCACAGCTACTATCAGCTGTGGAACATGGAACTACAAGTGCCAGCATGCCCCATAAGTCTCCGTTTGTAACTAGGGGACAGATGTAAGTCGGAACGATGTAAGTCGAGGACAGCCTGTATTTTTAGGCCTTATTCTGAAGGCGGTAACGTGTTCTCACTTTAACAAATATAATACTTTAACTGTAGTAAATAGACACAAAAAGATGGTCCAGCATCCAAATTGATAAAACCTAACTTTTACTGTTCATGTTAAAACTATAAATCTTGTCAATACATAAACTTAAAAGAGCTTTACAGCTAGCAAAATCATAGCTTACATGTTTCAGATTAACACATTCTTAATTGTATCTGAAAGGCCCAGCTAGATGATACTGTTAGCACTGGTCAGCCAACCAGCAGCCGGGCTTGGACTTGTGGCTAGAATACAGATGGTTGAAGGGGTTTTGCCACAAAGTAAAATTGACGTGAGAAGCTTGCAAATTAAATAACAAATATTTTCACCATTCATTATTATTAAAAATTGTGGAACGTTTTTGTTTTAGCTGCTCCTTTAGTGATCCATTGTTTACAGTTCAGCTCCAGGAGATACGACCAGGGCTGAAAGCTCCTCAGTCCTGGTCAGACATCACCTCTCCTCTCAGGCAGCTACTGAGCGTTCAAACCCCGGGTGCTGTCTTTCTACTCCCGTCCTCTGGACTCCTTAGTAATTAGTCAAACAGTGCAAATAAGTAAAAAAGAAACCTCAATGAGGTCTGTGCATTGATAAAGAGAAAAAAAAACAAAAAAAAAAACACAGGTTTGGTTCCTGCAGGGATTTGAACCTAGGACCCTTGTGCCTGGAGGCAAAAGCTTTACCTCTCAGCTACTCACAATGCTTTACATAAGCAGACCTTTGCTTAACTAGAGAAAGGAAAGGCCTGGTGATGTCATCCTGCTGGGTCACATGATATGTGATTCAAACACACCCCTTTCTGAGCACACAGAGCTGAAGAGCTGGATGCAGGAGGTATGAAATGAGATTGTGGCAAAACCCCTTTAAATAAAACTGCATTTGGGCCATCCAATTGAGGCCTTCCTAAAAAAAAAAAAACAAAAAAAAAAAAAACAACCATTTATCCTCAAGGGAAACATATGGCAGAACATTGAGTAAAATGTTGACTTGCTAAAGCTGGACAAATATCAACTAGCTAAATATATAACATACAAACCACCATGAGAGAGCAAGCAAGCTACACAGCCAAAAGCCATTCTTTTTCAGGGTCTGCTTTTTTATTTTAGCATTAAAAATAGCAGTAGAATAAGAAATGGGAAAACCTGACAGCACCAGGATTACCATGATGCAGACTCTGAGGATGCTCTAAAACACCAGCTGGACTGTACATAGGTGTAAGCTGGTAGATGTAATGCAGGAGTACACAGACACAGCACAGTGCCACGGTTGCTACAACATTACTTGGAATAGGTTGCTTCAAACCTCGGCTTTGATCATGAACGTTTTCCAGTTCATGCTTAATAACCCGTGTCTGTTCTAGGTCAATCGTCAAAAGAAAAGCCATGGAGAGACTCCTGTAACATTTAGTACATAGTGGATGTATAAACAATAGCTGGAAACAGATGCGGCAAAAGAGACTATGCAAAGTAAAAAGGAATCAGCAATTCATGGCAATGCTTCCAGCGGAGAATACCCAGCAATACGACAGCATGCCATCATTTACAGAGATTCACACTGAATACAAATCAAACTCTATGGGTGCTATGTCATTGCTCCACACAACCTTGGTAAAAATTGTACCTGCAGAAACTATGCTGACATTAACTGGCATTTAAAGGGAATGCGTCATCAAAAATGACTTATTATTTAACTCACATTTTTATGTTAAACACTTTTTTTTTAAGAATTATATTTATTTTTAATTTTCTAGATCACTCAGTATTTTTTTTAATAATTTTTAAGTCCTGCAGTTTTCACTTTGGCCACTAAGCATAATAATAGTGTGACACTTCCTGTCCTATAGATAAAGATTCTCAGTAGTCTGCTCATTATTAACACAAGCAGGGTCAAACTGAAAGGAGACACCAGTGTGAATAGATAACACAGGATCCACCAATCACAAGAGGAGAAAGTCACAGCTCTCAGCCCCCTCCTCCCTGCAGAGTGAATTCTTCTTAGGTCACAAAGCATGACAAGAAAACTGTCCTATTGAAGTCTATGAGACAGAAACAGTCTTATGGTTCCTATGTGCATGAAGCTACTGTAAAGCATCTCTCTGACTGCTTTTAAAGCAGTGCAAACAAGGCCTAGTGGCCAAAGTTAAAACTGCAGGACTTAAGAATTCTTAAAAAATATTGAAAGTGATATGAAAAATTAAAAATAAATATAACCAAAAATTCTTAAAAAATGTGTTTAACATAAAAACACGAGTTAAACAATAATTAATTTTTGATACCACATTCCCTTTAAAAAACATGCTGATTCGAGGTAAAAATACATTGGTGTGATTTAATACCCCATCACTAGTGGCGGCTGCTACATGTGCTTAACCGAAGGCGAAATTTTTTTAGATGCAGTTTCTGAAGATAAAACCAAAAACAGATTTAAAACAAGGAGAAGTCTCTGTGTGTCCTAAATACGTGTCCTCCAATTATGACCCAATCAGGGGCGTAACTAGAACCCATAGGGCCTCATTGCAAAATGAGTTGGGCCCCCAGCACCATCGACAATAACTAAAACAGCAGCGCAAGTAGCAATAATTAAGGGTATATTAAGGGTATGCCATATATCAGGGAAGCCACATAGTAGAGCTAGAAAGCAAAAATCTAAGAACTACTTCTTCCCTACAAAAAAAGAACAATGTTCTTGTATCCGATTGGGGCCCTCTCAACCTCTGGGCCCCATAGCAGTCACTGTGCCTGCTATGGCTATAGTTACGCCCATGGACCCAATCCTGGTTTTGGCTTCAAAAACTGCTTCTAAAAAGCTGGGTATGTGAATCCACCCTTAGGCCTGGTTCACACGGCTTATTGCCGGCGTAATTGCGGGGACGGATTTCATCCCGCAATTACGCCGGCAGCCATGCAGCGGGGCGGGGACGGGGCGGGGGCCGGCAGCTCGCCGGCCCCATAGACATTCATTATTCATGGCGCGTACACGCCGTAAATAATGTGCATGTCACTTTCTCCCCCCACGGCGGATTCGAGAAGAGACAGAATCCATAGTTCTCTATGAGAACTGTGGATTACCGTAATGACTGGGACGAATTGGAGCCGTACTGCAGCGCAAATACGGCGCGCAGTACGGCTGGAATCAGTCCCAGAATAAGCCGTGTGAACGAGGCCTTATTGTACAGCACTAACTATGTAGCTACACTTTCACACCCAGCTTTAATACGTTAACATTTAAAGGCTTTTAATCCACATTCACTGGAGACCGTTCCCTTAGAGAATATTTTAGCTCTTTATTAATAAGCCAACATGCTGATGGAGAGGATCTAATTTATGAAAGCAATGTCACTATTTCCAGTCTTGGACCATAATTACTGGAAGAATACAAAAAAAGCTTATGTCTTAAAAACACAGACTGGACACATTTCAATTACATTTCCCGTAACATCGCCCATCTCAAGTGGAAAAAAATGAAAATAGGAAGAGTTACAAAATGAAAAGAAATTACATGAGTAATAATATTATTCAAATAATACTATGGGCCAATCATTACTCATCTGAACAGAGGTTTCCTGGTGTAAAATCAAATTTAGACATTTTATTTTTTTTTTTTTTAAATGGATAGAAATAATAAACTATCATGTTTGCACATAGTGGTTCTACAGTTTGTTGTGGATCTACAGCATGTATGGATATAAAGGTATATTCTACCTACCTGAAAACAGAACAGGAATTCATTTGCTCTATGTACCACAGATCCCAAAGTTCATAGGAGTATTCCTAAATCTTGTCCCAAGAAAACTTCAATAAGTCCAGACACACAAGGTGGATGTGGTGGTAAAATACACCAACAAGGTGACCCCAAAGTCCCACATGACGCCGACATTCACATGCAGCACTATAGAATAAATAACGTGTGCTACTTCCCCATGAAGTGTGAGCCCAGACAGACAAACTAAAGCACAGCCAGCTCTCTCTGTTGGGATGACAATTTTCAGATCCCCATCCCATAGACATGGCTGCACTGACAGAGGATTAGCTGTGGAATGCAGTGATGAAGGGATTTGTGCATGAAGCATTCCTCCATGAGGGTTCACAGCAAGTAAAGAAACGAAGAGGCTTGGGCTAAAATGTATGTAATAGAATACATCAGGAGGGGTGTCTGCGGAAAATTGGTCATGGTAAATGGAAACCTTTCCTACAGTCATAAAACAGAAACGCAAGTTTCTCCCTCTTATTATGTCAGTGAATGATACGCTGTAAAATTGATCGCTTAAGTGAGGAACAACTGCTGACGCTCTTCAGCAAAATTATTTTTCAACTCTCTGATATGACAGCAAGAGGCAGAAATTATTCCCTTTATGAGCTGCCAAGCCTCCGTGCACCTTCTGTGTCCTACATTAAGCCCAGATCTGAAATACAGAGTAAAGCTTGATTCAAACTGCAGTTTTGTCCCATTTGGGACCTCTACATCAGAACGGGGAAAACCTCTCCTTGAGGCGAGGAGAGCACCAAATGATGTGTAGAGTATGAATTGCCTTTTTACCCTCTACTAAGCATCTGCATATCACAAGGCATTATGGGAAAGGAGCTGAGAAGCTTGAGCGCCCTCTATTGGATGTAACAAATCTCAGTTTGCTTTTGACCCACTGGGTCTTGAGAAAGCAAAAGGGATATTTAGCCAAGCCAGCATCACCCATTTGCAGACAGCTGTTTTGGGATGTTTGTCCCTCATCGGTGCAAAGCAGAGTGTACTGGCCGGCTGGGTGGGATTCAATGAGTGGCTCAGAAAGGGGAACATCTCTCCTTGAGGCGAGGAGAGCACCAAATGATGTGTAGAGTTTGATTGAGTTTTCTCCCTCTACTAAGCATCTGCATATCACAAGGCATTATGGGAAAGGAGCTGAGAAGCTCAAGCGCCCTCTATTGGATGTAACAAATCCTCAATTCGCTTTTGACCCACTGGGTCTTGAGAAAGCAAAATGGATATGTAGCCAAGCCAGTATCTCCCATCTGCAGACAGCTGTTTCGGGAGGTTAGTCTCAGCTCCTTTCCCACAATGCCATGTGATATGGGTATACATCGAAATTCCTGAAAAAGGTGCCCAACAGATCCTGCAACTCATCCATAGGGAAAAGCAAACCTAATGTAGTCTCTTCTGAACTACACTGGCATGGTTTTCAGAAAGTAAACACTTTCTGTGCTGGATAAAATAGCAAGGTCAACTGCGTTATGTTGTCGAGCACAAAAAGCATTTACATTCGGGAAACGGAGCGAACTTATTCCATAAGGGACTGCGTTTTGCACGGTTATTTCCCATGGATGCGTTAAGGGATCCGCCGAGATACCGGCAAAGCTAATACCCATAGCGGAGATCCCAAATGGCACCAAACTGTAATGTGAACCAAGCCTTACCTGAGCGAGATTGGTTCCTAGGTGCATACTACCCAGCAACCATCTTTCATTTCAAAGCTGTAGGTGCCAAGCAGAACACCATAGCAATCACTGCACTGACAGCAAAGATGGGAAAAGTTACTTTGTGGGAGTCAGGTTATATCAGTCCCCATCTCACATATTCAGTCCTAAGATTAAGGTGAATAACTTTTTAAGCTATGGCCTGTACGATGCTTCACGTCTTTAGGCATCTGACACCATTACACTAAGGTTTATCTATCCTGTTTCCCCGAAAATAAGACATGGCGCATTTTTTTATGCAATTCAGAGTTTGGCTGCTTATGCTGATGTTTGTGATGAAATCACTGCAGTATATTAATACATGTTGATGTTTTGTTCAACAATAAATGTGAATTCTTGTTCATAGAAAAATATGACATCCCCTAAAAGTAAGTCTTAGCTCGTCTTTAGGAGCAAAAATTAATATGACACTGTCTTATTTTTGGGGGAAACAGGGTATGTAGTTTTTAGTTATGTTACTGATTGTAGCACTTGTTTATCCCCCAAAGAAGTCCAAAAAATCTGAACAGGGAAACATATCAGTACTATTAACAAGACAAGTATCTTACTTTCATCTTTATTTGACTGTGGTCCTTAGTCACTAGGAAATCGGTCGGGCTAGGTATCTGGCAGAGGAAACAGGTCCTCTGCCAGATAGGTAGAACCCCACAAGAAGGCGTTTGTGGAACTTTTTGCACATTTCTGGTGCAAGACCAATTTTATCACCACTTTTTGGAGGATCAATTAAGTGAATCAATTTCAGAAAACGAAGTCCTTCTAGTGGGTCATACGAGCGCTGATACATGGTATATTTAGATAGCAGTAATCGCTCTTCTTTATTTTTTCCGTTATCTAGTTGCTTGATGTCTAGTACAGAGAGCTTGAATAGGCTGCTTTATCTGTGATACATATGTTTTTATAACGTTTATGAGTAGAAGTTAAAGGTGTGTTCCCATCTAACACTTTGATGGTATATTGATAGGATATGCAATAAAAGTATGATGGATGCAGGTTCTACCGTCTCGGGAATGGGCACCCGAAAGTCTCCAGAGTGGAGAGTTGGTGACGCTTGTGCACAACTCTCCATTCTGTTCTGTGGGAGTCCAGAGCATAGCTGTGCAGTATGTGAGACCTGAACAAGTCCCATTTTGATGGCATATCCTATCGATAGGCCACGATAAGTGTCAGATGGAAACACTCCTTTATTTCTACTCTAGAAAAACAAACACAAACTTATATGTTTATCATCAGCGATATGTAAGGGTGCGTCCACACGGCATATGTAAAATACCTGTCATATTCTGTTTAAGAATCGGGCTGGTATTTAGCCGTCTTCTGCATGGTTTTGGTGGACGGGTCTAACTGCGGTTTGCGGATACGCCCGTCCCCCATAACCATTGAATTGCACATCTTCTTCCCGAAAACTGGGCAGAAGATTGTGCATGTGGTAAGTTTTTCAAACCACCAGCGATGTAAAAAACTGCCTGGCAGAGAATCCATCCCGTATGGACTGCTGAATTATTATTATTATTTATTTTAGAGCGCCATTAATTCCAGGGCGTGTCATTTAAGGGGAATTACATCCATAACATTGTTGAACAAATACATGGTGACAAAATGGATTGTAACTAAACCAAGGATGGAAAAGAGGACCTGCCCGCGAGGGCTTACATCTACAAGAATGGATTTGCTATTAAAGGGTTTATCTCACTACAAGGATTACTTTTTATGTTAAAGATGTTGCAAAAACAAGTCACTTTGCAATATGTGTACATTAACAGTGTCCTACCTATTCCTAGATATTGCCGCTTGTATGGACTGCAGCAGCTCCTTAGGTTGTTATAGCTACAGACCTGTTTGATCTCTCCTGATAGGCTGTCAGCACTGGTTGCTATAGCTACAAACCTGGCTTCTACAGCAACCTAATAGAAGCCAGTAAACAGGTCCCTGAATTCAAAATGAAACCAAGAAAACAGGACTGAGATAAGATGAATCAATGCAGTGAAACCAACCCTTTAAAAAATCTATGGGGATGGTTGCTTGTCAGTTTTCAGACCATTTCTAAATCCGCAAACTGTCTGAAAAACCGACCAATAAACCATGCCGTGCGTACTGACCCATAGGTTTTGTGTATCTAAATCCTGTCATGTATTTGTACATCCTCACTGAACTTTCCCATATACCATTATTACTTCTGGCACAGCATGTATAGGTACAGAATATTTGCATGACCTGTACTTGTAAAGCAAGGCTGTATGCAAGTATAAAATTCATATTTGGATACAATCTGGAAGTTACAGTATAAGCTGTACAATATCATGTATTAAGAGTAGTCAGGTATTTCATGCCAAAAATACTGAAGTGAAGCCTCTAGGAAAGACAGGTCAAAGTGACCTTTCACTGAAGGAAAATTGCCAAGATACCAACAGTTCACCCTATCAAATTGATACCGCTGATAATGCAATATAACAGCTTTATTCACTAGGGTATCAAATAACCACAATGTAAATCTTACTGCCTGTATACACAAATTACCACAAAATGCCTGCCTCCTTTATGCAAAGACAAAGGGCAGTTTCAGGAAGTTGCACACCCTTTTATGCCCTGGTATTCCATGTCTCCCATACAATATAACAAATGAGAAATGATTATGGATTAAATGGATTCAATAAAAACCCTATATAAGTAAGCTGTAATACTATTAATTATTGGTGTATAAAGTAAAAGCCAGGCAGCTTGTAAATGCTTGTTCTACATGCCCACTGTATACTTGTTCTACCATGTCTAGTAGTATATACATACAATACATACAAAAACACTTTCACTGCATCAGAAAAAAATATATATATATATGTATATATGCGTATGTATATAAAACACACACACACATATATACACACACACACACAACGTAATGATACCAACTTCCTGTATGCAGAATATATTTTATGTGAAAGTGTAACAAAGTGTCCAATAAGGAGCATTCAAGTATAACACAGACCTCCCATTAGGTCTACATAAAACAAAAATAATGAAATCCTATATACATAAACATATAAAAGCAACAAGGGATACGGACCATGAAATGTACACCCCAACACATATTTCACCCATTGCTTTGGAGGAATTTACAATCTGTGTATATTGAGGTTATTAACGTATTTTTGTGTCCCACATTTTATTTTGCAGATAGGTGCATGTGTAGTAGTAATCTATTGTATATCTAGATACACAAACTATATAAGCAGTCTATAAAATAAACTATTCGCCTTTTCTAAGCAAAGCCTTCTTTCAGTATACTACGATACAGTGCTACATACTGTATATGGCCCAAACAAGCCAGCAAACCGGAGGGTTAATCCCTAACCAGTAAACAGAAGCTAGTAGACACCAAAAAAAGTCAGATACAAAACAGCATAATTTTGGGAAAGGGATATAAATTTATTTTAGCATCGAATGCCCAAGCTAGAAGAAACAACAGGTATCTCTCAGATACTGCTGAGCTGGAAATATCATTCCTAGCTTCCTAATTCCCTAGGTAAACTCAAATTTGACAGTTTGGTGGAAAGTCCCAGACTCCACAGTAGGGAGAAGAAAAACCCTAATAATCCAAATACACCATTGTGCTGTTTATCAAGATTTGCTCCATAAAACACTGCCTCCTATAAAAGGAAAGATAGCGGCGTAAGATTTCTATAGTTACAAAACAATTACCATTGACGCCTAACAGGTATGATTAGCAAAACAGTAGCTTTGTTCCAAAAGCAGCAACATACTTCTCCACAGGTGTTTTTTTAGGGTATGTTCACATGGTGTGTTGACTCCATGTTGGGATATGTTTTTAGATGAGGGTTTGGAGTGTTTGGACCCTTAATGGACCCAAACACGCATCTAACAATGTGCAGTGTGATTTTACATTGCTTTCAATATAAAACACGTATCAGCGTTCAGACGTCTGATCACTGATGCGTGTTTACATGCGTCTTTCAGGTCCATTCAAAGAATTGGCATGTCAATTCTTGATCTGTTTGACGCAGCAGACACCTTACATAAAACTATAGGGTGCGTTTCTGCTGCAGCAAAAATGCATCCAAACACGCACCTGTGTGTTGGATGCGTTTTATGCAGCGCTTCTGAATGTGTCTTTCGGATCCTAAAACAGATCCAACACGCCCTATGGAAATTGCATCTCAGCTTCATTCACTTCAATGAAAAAAGTTGCAAAAACAAAGCAAAACCCATGGAGAGGTGTGGCACTGGTTTTAGAAGAAGGCAGCCATGTTTTTTCAATCATGGAAAACTCTTTAACCTAATTATGGAACAGGGCCAATTAGTTGGGCTAAGAGTGTTATTGTGTGTCTTTGTTGCTGAACATAATTTTATTTTAGGTCTGAAATTCAAAACCAATTAATTTAGGGGTCAAAATTAGTTTTTTCTGTTAAGGCATGTTTGCACTGCGTTTTTCAGGCCGCGTTTTATGCGCTGAAAAATGGCCCAAAATTAGCCTCAAACAAGCTTCAAATCTTCCTTCATTGAATACAGTGTAAAATACGCCTTGTCGTTCACATGAGGCGCATTTAACAAGCGTAATTGTGAGCCGTTTTTGGATGCAATTACAGTCGTAAAAATAAGTGACATGGAGATAGCATTTTTCAAAATACGCCTCTAATCATGTGTTTTTTAAAGCAGATTTGGAGCAAATTTTAAAGTGTAAATTTACACTTCAAAAAACACCGTGCGAACATACCCTAACATAGTTCTCGATCCCTTGCTTCCTTTCACACAGTCAGTGTTAAAAATATGGCGACCGGGGGGGGCGTGGTTAACTATGTGATAAGAAGGACATGTGTGAGTGGAGCTCCGTCCAGGATCGCCGTTTTCCAGCGAATACAGCACGAAATATGGGCAGCAGGAGAGCAAGAAGAGCTGCCAGGATGTCCAAAGCACCTGTGCCAGGTGGACCGGCCATCTCAAATTATTTTGCCCCTTTGGCAGACTTGCAGGACTCTCTGCCCTCTTCCCGCGCTTCCTCCCCAGAGGCGCCATCTTACCAGCCTGCTCCGGAGCGCAGCCGGAACTTCCCACACCGCGCAGAGCCCGGGCGACGAGTGGAGGACCCTGGCGCCGGCGCCACGACTCCGAAGCCCGCGACTTCTGCCGGCAACCCCGGTACCAGCGTTGGAGCCCTCAAAGCAGCGGGAGCTCCCGGACCCCGAACCCTCCCGGCGAGCGGGGACGGAGCACGGGAGAGAGGCGGCGGGAAGCAACGCGACGGCAGGCGCAACCAGCACAGCAGCACCAGCAGATCGCGGCGAGATGCAGGGAGTGAGGGGTGCCGCACGGAGCCCTGTAAGGTACGCCCCCCTCTCTCCCCGTGGGGGGCCCGGGCCCCCCTTGCCATTACCAGCCCCGGCTTTTGCACCCGGGGAGGGGACCCCGTCAACCCTCAGTTCTAAGGGGGTAAGGACTTTTCCCCGCTGCCTCAATAAGAAACAGCCGGTGAGCCACGGTTCATTGGGGTTACCGCCCCCACCGCTTCCCTGGACAGTGGGCTGCAGACCCCCCAAAACTCTTAATAAGAGGAGCCCCCGGGGGACTCGCCCTCTTCGGGCCCCGGTGATGAAGCCCCAAGAGAACGAGGGGGGAGGGGACATTCTCTCGGCTCTCTCTGCTATGCCCACAAAATGCATGTGGCCCTGCGGCCCCCCCAGGGCCCCTATGACCAGAATCCACACGGGGCCCTGCCACTCTAAAGAAACGAGGCCCCCAAAATTTCCCGGTCCCGATCAGAGCACACCAGGGGGGGTTGGGGCCCTAACCCACTCGACTCCATCGGGGGTTCCCCATGGCGCTCGCTCTGAATCTCCCCACTTGGGATCCCCCCCTCAAATGTTGGACCCCCGCCCCAATATTTCACTGGAGGGCCCTCCCGGGGGGTTTCTCTACGCTGCAGACGGCCTCATTTCTCCCTCTCTGCGGAAGCACTCCGCCTTTGGAGGCCCCCCCTGAGTTAAGCGCCCCTCTCTGATTCAACTAAAAGGGACATGCGCAAAGGGTTCGGATTTACGCCAACATGGGCCGGCCCTGATTCGGTTCGGGGCTGAAATTACGACCCTAAAAACAGGGGGTTTCAAGGCAGAAAATGACCCCGAAATCTAAGAGTCTGCAATTGTGTTTTGCAAACGCCCATGCTGGAAAAAAAGAACCGGTTCGCGGGGTTTCTAAAAGGACGATTTTGGGGAAAACAGCAGCAGACGGAAAAATTTTGGATCAGGGGTCTATCAGAATTTTAAAACGGCAAACTTATTCACTTAAAAAAAATCTTCAATTTACCCTGGGGAGGCCGGGAGACTGGGTAAAATTTGACCGAGCCCTGGGCCTCGCCCGCAGAGCCAAGACCCTGCTGACGGGGACATAATCTGGATAAAGGTATACCTGAAAGAGGAAATAATGCGCAAAGCCGCTTATGCAGAGAATCGCTTTAAGGGTATGGGTGATTTTTTTCCGGCCCTCTCTAGGAGAACCCTCCCCCTCGAGCTCTGTCACCCGCTGTTTTCAATTTTTGAGGAGGGGGGTATCCCTACCGTGGGGTTTCCCCGTTCTCTTTTCAGGCAACAAGAGACAAATTCTGGTACTCCGCGCCCTACGACCCCCCGACCTTTTTGCACCCCTTTGGCCCTCCCTGAGATGACCTGGGACTGGGAAGCCACAATGAAGCGGACTCTTGCCCTTGGAATCCGCCTGGGCTCAGCAGATCGGTCTACCGCAAGGGGGCCCTGCCGAAACCCAAAAGACCCCGGCGCGGCCCGGGACCCCTGAGTCCTCTCACCTAAAAGGTTCCGCACCGTGGTTATGGATGGAAGCCAATCAGTCGGTTTTTAAAGCGGGTTTTATCCCTGTTCCTTTTTTTCTCTCCCCGCTGATTTTTGTCAAAAAAACTGTCAGGCCTCATAACCTCCCCTTTTTTCCCTTAAGGTGATGTTTTATCTCTATGTTATATTGCCGATGTTAAATTTTTTGTTTGTTTTCCAGATTCCTTTAATGCTTGTTGGGTCAGAGCCATGGGGGAACGAGGTGGACGAGGGAGGTCTGCTGAGATTTGTTGGGACCCCCTCCCCCCATCGCTCTCTCGCCTATGCACACATAGCAAGCGGGAGACTGGATAGACTTTGTGTCAGCTGTGGTCACGTCGGGGTGGGGGGATTTGGGTTTCTAGCGTGCAGCCCCTTAGAGATGGCAGCCTGGCCCGTCCCTTTTAACCCCCGACTCGTATATTGTTATATGGCGATGATACAATCGTTGATCCCAGATACTCTTATGAAGTATTCTGAGCCATGGGGATTGTGGTTGGGGTGGATATCTCTGAGATTTGAAAGGGACCACTTCCCCCCACGCTCTTTCCCCTATGACCCCATAGGAGCGGGGGATGGGTTAGATATGTGTTTGCTGTTAGATATGTTGGGAGGGGGGGTTGGCTCTGTGTGCATCCCCCCGGGAGGTAGTGTGGCTGGGCCCCTGTCTTGCTAGCCACCAATTACTCCTTTCCCTGTGCGTCTTGGTCGTAGGTTGCTTTTTTCCAATTGCACGTGATACTTGTGCGAATAGCCCCATTCCCGGGGGAGCACTGGCCAGTTTGCCCTTTCGGGCCTTTAATTCTTTTTTGTATTGCATGGTTTTGGGCCCTGGTTTTTGGGCCCTTTTTTTTGAGTCGGACTTGTTGTCTCTTTTGTTCTCTTTCCCCGGTCTTCTCCCCCTTTTACAACAGGAAATTTTGGGTTTTTTTCCATCGAGGGCCCCCCCTCCCCTTTATGGTGTATTAGGTTTACACCTCAATGTGAAGGGATTTAATGTACCCGAAAAAACTGTCAAGTCCTTTACTATTCACAAGCGAGGTCACGCATCGTTTTCCCTCAAAGGGCTCATGCTGGACCCCCTATTCAGGGCTTCCAAAATAGGTATTCCCTCCCGGGTCCCATAGCAGTAACTCGATTGCCAAAACAAAAGGGGTCGCAATTTTTTTCCAAAAAATCATTGCCGGTTCAGTTTTGGATGTTATAAAGGATATGATGCCCTATGTTGTCAAATGCAGTTCAAGGTCGTACTTACCGCTCCCAACATTTAGCCCAGCTCAGGACTGCCCTCCTTTTTCTCTAAAACACTAGACCCCCTCACAGGTTTGCTGGAAACTATCCTTTGTGGTGATTTAAACCCTGGCTTAATCCGTAAATGGACCTTCGGGGTGCTCTCCCACGAGCGGGTGCCCTGAGTAGAATCTGTAAATTATTCACGAATGAATGGTAGATGTCTGGCGTCTCTTCATCCCAATGATAGAGACTAACTTTCTTTTTCCCCCCACACAATCCCCATAGTAGAATAGATTATATATTCCCCGGCACTCTTTTGCCCCTCGGTCTCCCACTCTTCTTGGTAACATTTTACAATGAACGCCCCTACATTGCGATATAATTTCCCTCAAATGTAGCAAGGCCCCCCCTTTTTATGGAAACTAAAGAATCCCCGCTGTCCCACTCACTTTGCCTCGGGACTTGAAAGACCGATTGAAACATTGTCACGCATTTTACAGATAATACTAGCCCCGATTAAATGGGAAGCTTTAAAGGCTGTCTGGTGGCGTCTCATAAAAATTGGGGGGAGACTAAAGAGAGAGAGGGAGCACAAATTTCAAATCCTCACGCAAAAAAATGAAACCCTTGAAACGATCCATAACGGGTGGAGTAGACCTCGGGGTTGATCTAACCCGGCACGGATTTGCATTGATGAATCACAAAAATAAAAGGGTTCCGTGCTTTGGCCAGCTCCCCATTACCTTGGGCAAACCCGGCAAATCCCGGCCCGTGCTCTTTGGGACAAACGGCCTCATTGTTTATACCTCCATCACTAGTCGACAGGCCGCGCAGCCCCCCTCACAGGGATATCCCGCAAGAATTCCATAAATACTATATGGGTATAATCTCCCTCCCCCCCAGTGGTGCGGGGGGATACGGGACTTTTTAAGGCGGGATTCAACATATATCCTCTACGCCCCGCCCCCTTTAGATTTCACTCCCTCGCCTCCCGGGGGGAACCCTTTGGATCGGAAGAGATTAAGAGGGGAATTTGGCGCTCCCCGAGGGAAAAAATCGGGACCGGAGGTATCTGCCATCTTCTACAAACTTAAAGGACGAGCTACTGACCCCTCTTTCGGATGCCCTTTTAATGAGAATCCCAGGCTTAAAATTTTACCCAGCTTTCCTGCGAGCTTTTATTACAGTGATACAAAAGGGGGGCAAGGGTCCAGCTTGTGTCCCAAATTATGCCCAATCTCTGTCTAAATACCGACGCCAAGCTCTTTGCCAAAATTTATCGCGTTTTGGGCCCCGCCCCTTTTAGATTTTGCTATACCTTGGACCCGGGTGGGGGGTTTTCCCTCTAGGGAGGGAGGGATAATACCCTGAAAAACATTCCCATATCGGATTTTTACTCTACTAAAATCCCCTGGTCTTCTTTCTCTGGACGCCCAAAAGGGTTCGACCCGGGTGGATGGTGTTCTTACGAGCAGTTGGAAGTATGGTTGGGACCCCGGCAATATCCCCCCTATGCCATTTTCCCCCGGGCAAATCAGAGTTTTAAAGGTGAATTTTTTCCCCTTTTGTGTAAGCAATGGTACAGGCGGGGTGTCCTTTGTCTCCTTGCTTACATTTTTTCAAAAGGGAGGGATTCATGCAAGTATCAGGCGGATGATTATCCCCGGGGATCCCCGTTGCAACCCCCAAGTGAAGTGCCGGCATTGCGGATGACCTTGCTTATCTTGCAGGGGCCCCTTTTGAGTCCTTGGGGCGCCCCCAAGTTTTAACGATATGGAGCGTTCAGCAGATAAAATCAAATGTCAAAAGTGTAGCCTTTAAACCCAATTTTTTTTGGGGAAAGGCCCCCTAGACGTTGAGGTCCTCTTTCCCTTCACGTGGTCCATCTTTTTTTTTAAATATTGGGGGGGGCAATACCCGCTGTTTGGGGGAAGACATTTTAGCTTAATTTTTCTCGATGCTCCATATACTGAGTGGCGACCCTGAAGTGGGGCAAAAAGGACTTTGGGTTTGGGTAGGGGTTCAAAATTTAAAAATGAATGCCCCCCTGCCCTTTTCATTTTTCAGGGCCCTCCCCGTAGTAATATCCAAACCTTCTTCATTGCCCCTTTGAAAATGATCTTAATTTTGTGGGGCCGGGAAAACCCCCGACTAGTTATTGACCCTCTCAGGCCCAAAAAAGGGGGGGGGATGGGCCCCTTCCCGACCCCCAAACCATATTAGCAAAAACATGACCGAGTGCTTGATTTCCTTTCATAAAGTATCTTCGAAACTCTGGGTGCAAATTGAGTCGTTCTATACGGGCCCTGTATCAGCCTTACCTGGATGCGGTCCCATAATGCCCAAAAAAAATTATCGACCGGGCCCATTAGTGACTCGAATCTCAATCTTTTTATGCAGGAAAAACCCTCAAAATGGTTTTTGTTCCCTCCTGGGGCCCATGTACACCAATAATAGGTAAAACCCAGTTTACCAAAAAACTAGAAAGGCCTTGGGTTTGGGTTTTGGGGCCCCCTCCCCTTCCACGTTTTCAAGACGGGGATAGTGGAAATCCCTGAAAACTTCAAGAGTTGTGGGTGATCCCGGATATGCTTTTTTTCCCGATTTAAAAATTTTACGTGAGTAGTTAACAAGGTCAAATCCACTAAACTTATATGACCCCCTTTCCCTTTTTTTGGAGTGGTGTTTGCAGGATTCCCGGGCGAAGGGCCCCCTTTTAAGATCTCGGCCCGTACAACCCACGGTTGAAAACCCAATTCCCCTTTCCCGGCGAGTTGGAGAGGAATTGGGAGAGCGGTGGAGAGGGGGGCTGGAGGAAAAAGTTTTTTCCTTTCCCATAAGTCGTTGTTCAGTAAAAGGGCCCAAGAATTAATTATAAAATTGTTACCGCTGGGCAGAGTCAGACTTTGCACTCTCTCTATCTGGGGTTACCCAAAATTTGGGCGTGCCAAACGGCAGTGGACAATGACCCTTTTCTGTGGGAAAATGCCCCGGATCCAGCCCCTTTTGGAGCAAATTTTGGATCTATATATCAATTACAGGGTTGAGGCGCAGAAAGATCCGGCCCCTTGCTCCTCTTTCAGGCCCTCTCCGACCCCCCTCTCAGATCATTCATCCTATTCCTCTTCTGGCAGCAAAATGGTTATCCCGGGGGACTTTGGGAAATTACAGTGAGGCCCTCTATCTTTCTTGCTGCGTGAGGTCCACGTACTAAAGTATGGAGGAACCGAAATGACTCTCCTCCATTAGCTTTGCGATACCTTCGGATTGGGGGAATTTTGGGTTTACTTTTTGCCAACGTCTCTCCCTTTCCTGCTGAGGTATCCGCTCTCTCTTCTCAATGTTGCCTTTGTTGTTGGGGTGGGGGCGACTGCACCCGTTTTATCATCCCACCCCGGTGAGACCCCACCGACCCAGTTTTTTTTGGTTAGTTAGTTTTTTTTTTTTTCCCTTTTTATTGCGAGTTAACCCGTTTAGAACTGGTAATGGATGGTCAAAATTTTAAACACCTCTTGTAAGTGAAGCCGAGCTCGCACTTCGGGGATTGGGGTTGGGGGGAAACCCTTCCTGCTTGGAGACTCCAAAACCCCCAATATGCTCAGATTGTCTGTATTTACAAGGTGCATACCTCTGTTCAAATGTGGATCAAAAACCCTTACTGTTGGTGTCTCCCCTAGTCTTCTATTGAAAATGCTGTTGGAAAATGATACTGTTTTGCTACGCGTAATATGTTCTTGTATCCATCTCTGACTTTAATAAAGTTCTTTTTGAATTTGAAAAAAAAAAATAAAAAAAATAAAAAAATATGGCTACCTACAGCCACCACTGGGGGATTTTGAAGCTTAAAAGAAGTATTCCCGTCTCATTTACTAGAGCTATGCCATTAAATCATGGCAGAATAAGCAAATTTATAAATATATGCGATTTAAAAAAAAAAAAAAATTGTTTTCATGTAATGTAACCATTTTGAGTATTTGCTTGTATATAACAAATTGTTTAGGTTACTGACCACCATTGTATTTTGGCAGTGGTGGATGTCCTGCCCACTCATTGCCTATAGCTGGGCTCTCAGAAATGCATATTTCTGAGCGTGTGTGTTGGCTCCTGGCCTGGCACAGCAACCTGACAGGGTCCTCTTAAATTGAGCTGCTCTAAGATATGTGCAATAGCCCTAGAGCAGTTCAACAACAGTCATGATTTGTGGTCCTCCCCCTTTCAATGTGACCACCTCCTAAGAATACAAAAGCAGTGGCACTGCTGATTATATGAACCCCATTTTTAGACTAAATGTAAAACGTATGTACATGATATATTCATTGATCCTGTACTCACCATTTAAAGCATACCTGTAATTTCAGGATGCGAATATGAACAGTAGCACTATTTCCAGCCAAGATATAATCTGTATTAACATTGTTCAACAGTTTTGCCATCGGCAGGTTCCGCTAGTATAGGTGGAGACAAGCTGCTAGGTCTCCTATACACTACACACAAAAGAGGATATGCTGATCTTTCTAACACACCATCAAAAACATCGTCAGCTTTGCTGTGAATCCAATACTGAAATGAGAGACTTGGTAGAGCTTTCAGGAGTGTCTGTTTCTCTCTTTCTGCAGCTTCCTTTTCCTCCCACCTCCATAGACTTCTATGGGCAGTATGCAACCTGGTACTTCAGTGAGCTGATCCCTACAGGGGCATTTTAGCAGTTTTTCATAGTGAATGAGGAGTTTAGGAATAAAGAGGGAAGGAGGAAAGGAGCCTGATAAGTGGAAAAAGATGCCCTTCTCTCTAATAGAAATATTACACATTGTATTTATTATTATTTTATGCAATGCTTTGTTACAGACCATTTAAACGTTACTCTATAGCCCCAGTGTGGACTAATTCCAGGAACCAATTAACTAATCTGCCTAAAATTTGCAGCTGGCACACAATTTTTGCGCATCATTTTATTAGGATCTTAATACATGTTCTTCTCTGGGTCACCAGAAAAATCAGAGGCGCTCCCGAAGTTGCACTACAATAATCAATGTGTTGATACCATAGCTGGAGTAGTCTGCCGTACTCAGATTTGTTAAGAAAATGAGGACATAAGGAGCAAAGCAGTGGCACAGCAAGATCTACCAGATCTGATCTACAAAATAAGATCATTATAACAAAACATTCCTGTTCTATCCTTACAATCCAATTAGTTCTTACCATTTCTTTATGGTCCATCAGCCATCTCTAATTGGAAGTTTACTGGAGTGTAATGTGTTCGACATCTTAAAGTTGTTTCGTAATCTACAAAGCAATCAAGGCTATATATCACATGACTGCTCTACTGAACTAGGAACCCACAGATCCAGTGCTCCAGAACTGTAATTCATCAGTACATTTGCAGAAAATTTTAGGTTCTACCCTATTTCCCCAAAAATAAGACAGTGTCCTATATTAAAGGGGTTATGCCATGAAGTAATGTTGATGTGGGATCCTCCAAAATGGGTATTTAATCACTTTTCTAAATATATGTGATTACAAAAAGTGAAGCCTTGGAGAGCTACAGCTTTCTTTCCATGCCCTTAGTTACCTGACAGTTTACATTAGACACAACCGGGATTGCGCGGTCTGCACTTCTTATCTGATGACAGGGAACATGAAGGAGCTAGCAAGGGACTGTGGAGAAATATCCTGTCTTTTATATAGAGAATTCACTGGTCCTAATGTAATTATTTGTGAAAACATTGTAGACGCTCCCTGGCACTGCTCGTCTCTTCTCAGACCCCTTCCCTCTCCCCCATGACTCAGCATGCTGAGTTAATTTGGTCTACTGATCAGATAACTGGTAAGGAACTGACTTCTTGGCAAAACCCCTTTAAATGTTTGCTCCTACAGACGAGCTAAGACTTATTTTCAGGGGATGTATTATTTTTCCATGAACAAGAATTCACATTTATTGCTGAACAAAAAAATCAACATGTATTAATATACTGTAGTGATTTCATCACAGACATCAGCATAAGCAGCCAAACTCTGAATTATTGCATAAAAAAATGGGGGATGTCTTATTTTCGGGGAAACAGGGTATGTTACTTTTCACATTTATTTAGAGCATCCATTTGACTTACATGCTTCTGACAGATCTCTCCAACATATGCAACTATACCATGCGTCGCCCATGTACTTCCATTTCATATATTTATTTCCATAGGAAAGAACAACCAGCTCTTAAATGCTGATAGGATACTCTCTTGGCATTCATTAGGCATGTCGTGTGTCTATGTAAAAATTAGGTATATACATCTCAAATACACCAGTTAAGAAGGGACACTAAAGGGGTTCTTCAGGAATAGAAGAAAACTAAATAGATAAACTACATGTCATAATGAAAATATTCCTAAATAACTTTGATTAGAAAAGTCTCCTCGTTTTGTT